>SMLS01063872.1:0-48055 GCA_004785975.1 Popillia japonica
AAATCCCGGAACAAGGTTATATTACTTAATGCATAAGTTGAAATAAAAAGGAAAAAAATACATTGATATAAGGGGCATTATAAATTTACATTTCAAAATATCTTAAATTGTCCACTATATTGTAAACATAATCCTATATATCACTGCACTTCTTTGTCTGTAGATAATTTTGTTGATAGGCATGGCTAGTTATTTATCAGTTATTTATTTACAATTTGACATGAAATAAATGTCAATTTTATTCCACTGAAGAAGTTGTTACGAAAACCAGATTATATATATTGTAAAGGTTTTGGAATAAATTTGACTTTTGTTCGAATGCAGTGTTATCATTGACCTAATAAGTGGAAAAACTATCTGGATAATAAGATTAAAAATTAAATGCAATAGGACTTACATAAAAATATAGTGAAATGATATCTAAATAGACTAGTGTAAACCATATCTCAATATCAGATTAATAGCTTAAAATATAGAAGAAAGAAATATTAGTTAGGTATCCTTTAATTTAAAAAAAACACTATTTTACCGATATTTATTGTTGCTTATTTGTCTTTTTTGAAGATTAAATGATAAAATTTCTTATTTTAAGAAATTTTAAATAATTAAAGTATTTCTAACTCAAAAAAATTAAAAAATCTCGTATTCTAAAATGCAGAAGAAAAATCACACACCAGATATTTATGAAGCCCTGTTTGCTATCGAAAACGTCTTACACGCATACTTATTTATTTAGGATCGAATTAATGAAAAAACGCATAACTTTCTTATTTTTACTCATTATTGTTATTTATATTTTGGAACGTTTATTGATAGGGGAATAATATAATTTATTAAATTAAAGAACGATATAATCCTAAACCAATAGCAGTTACAAAAATAGCTGGAATCATAAAAATACCTATATAATACAATAATATTTAGGAAAATAAGAGCAATTACACACACATAAGTTATATGTCAATTATCTAATCAGTCGAGAAATCAGTTTGATCTTCTGAAGATGAATCCGTTGCGCGAATAATAAATTTTTCCACGTCATGTTGCAAAAATAGCCACTATCCACATTTCCTTTTCAATGTCTTTTACATGTCAATAGCAATAAGTAAATTGTACCTTCTTCTCTAAGTTTTTTTTTAAAGTATTGTTACGTTTTAGGGTTTTTAAATAATCGTCAGGCGATAATATTTTCACAGAAGTATTTATTTAAACTAATTTAACACTGAACAATTACTTAGTAACGAAGAACACTAACTAAAACTATTTATTTAACTAACACAAATTATTTATATACACGTTTCGTATTTATTTTCACGAGTCCGTTCTAATTACGCGCTAGTTCAAGACTGTCCTCTCTACCGTTATAGAACGCCCTCTCTGGAATGTCTTCAGAATACGCGCGAACTGTCCAGTCCGAGTTTTTCCTCAACGGGATGTGTCTGTTTCTCCTCCGCGCAGTTCTCTACTGTTCATACTCGGGCCTGGCTTCGTATGGATTGCTTGACCGCTTCGAACTCAAGGGCTTGCGACAAAGCTTCCTTCAATGTTTTTGGGCGTGCCAACTTCACTGCTTGCTGTGTTTCGATATCTCGGAGACCGTCGAGGAATTTGTCGATGGCCAAACTGTCAGTGACTTCGTCAGAAACTGCGGGATACGCACATCTGGTTAAACGGAATACCTCTGCTTGATATTCTTGTAAATTTTCGGTGGACTTTTGTGAGCGATTTTTCAGTTGTGATCAGTATACTTGTTCCATTTGGTTGCGGTTGAAACGCATTTCTAACTGTTTCACAAGATCTCTGTAGTTCTGTCGCTCCACTAGAGGTATGGCTTGAAATAGGTACTCCCAAAGCATCACCACGTAGCGTCAGTGATAAGTTAGCTGCTTTGGTGGTCTCATTCCAGGCATGTATCATGGCAACTGTTTCAAACAGCGTCATATGTTCTGCCAGCGGTGTTTTGCCGTCGAAAGTTGGTAATTTACTTTGTCCATGAGAATTGGGGTCGCTTGGATTACTTCTTGTTTTATCACTTCTTGTGCTTGCGACAGGTACAAGTTGTCGACGTCCGCCAAATTCGCTTGCCCCAATTTTGCTTCCATTCGCTGAATACGCTCTTCCAGCTCTTTTGATCGTTCTTCTGTGTTTCTGGAATTTTCTTCCACCATTTCTTCTACCCTCTGCTCTAGGATTCTAGAATTTTCTTCTACTCTCGTTTCTAGGCTTCTAGAATTTTCTTCTAGCCTCATTTCAAGGCTTCTAGAATTTTCTTCTAGCCTCATTTCTAGGCTTCTCGAATTTTCTTCCATTGTTCTAGAATTTTCTTCTAATTTCTTTTCGAGGCTTCTAGAATTTTCTTCTAACCTCTGCTCTAGGCTTCTACAATTCTCTTCTAGCATCATTTCTAGACCTGTAAAATTTTCTTCTAATTTCTTTTCGAGGCTTCTAGAATTTTCTTCTAACATTTCCTTTAGTTCGGTAATACAACCATCCACCTCGAAGACATGGTGTTCTGGATCGTCGCCATTCTCTTCCATCACTTTTCGGAGCCGTTCTACAAGATCGTTCTTCTTTCCGTTAGTATCTTCATCTATTTCGTCAAGTTCCCTCTTGAAATCTACCACTTTCAGATCTCTTAGTCTCTTTGCCATTTTTATTTGAACGAATGATTTATACAATAAACTCCACAAATTTCATATAAAATTGAACTAAAAATACGGCCAAACTGACGCTTGACAGCAATTCGCGTGTAATAGTCACATTTTAGATGCATACTATTGCTGCATAGAACTTACTAAGGGGGTAAAATATGGGTAAAATGTGTAACAGCGCCTCTCGTAACTTGACCGAAACTAAATATAAGGCCTAGATATAAGTACCTGCTGCAGTAATAATAGTCATATCTGCTAATCTATTGGTATCATAGAATTAATTAACACGCGAATATATTTGAGTATTTATATTGACACTAATTTCTGTGAAATTCTTACACATCGGATATACATAACTAAACTAGTTTCCACGATGTTTCTATTACTTGCGAGATTTAGTGCCAACGCAAATTGTAATTACGATATACTGTTCATTAGAGGAATCCCATACAGTCTTATGGAATAACAGTAGGGACGTAGCATCTAAAAGCTCTATACAGAAGTTAAATAGTATACAAAGACGAATTAGGTATAAGCAATTTAAATTCAAACTTGCATACAGATAATATTTTCAGCGAATATAATATTTTAAATATGTCAGCCTATTTGCATTCCGTTATTATTAATTATGCATTTTCTATAAAAGCTTTAATCACTAACAATTACGTCACATTATATAGTCAAGAGATAGTGTCACTTCCTGTCGGCCAACACCCTTAATTTTTTGAGATGATCCCATGTCGTGAAGAGTTTTTTTAGCCACTCTGCGTTAAGTACGATATTTATTTCACCAATATATTAGAAAACAACCATTGTGTTATTATTTTAAAAGTACCTACTACCTTCTAGCTAACTTAACAGAAATTCTGTTAAGAGCCCACCTTTTGCGCCAATGTACACTAATGGAAGGTAAAGATTGGACACTTTCAATACGTTGTTATATGAAAACTGTCCAAATTTGCTTTCCATGATGTATCCGGAAAGTGGGGTAACATTTGCTTGCATTATGTATTGGGGATGGTGAAGTAAGCGAGAGAAAGAAAAATAAACAAAATATATACATATTTCAACACAATTAGTAAATTCCATTTTTCTTCAAACATACTGAAATATATTTCTTTTATTACGCACTACATACATATGTTGGAAATATCTTATATTTACGATTAAAAAAATGTAACCAATCAGTCACAACCCTTAAAAGCTACTGCTTAATTATTTAATAAGTGTAAAATATTGCCATTATTAGCAAAGTAAGTTTCACTGTACAAACACATAGAATTAATAAAAATCATCAATGAAGCTGTTGCGTAACCTCGACTATATTGCGTCGTGTGGGAAATAGCGTATGAACAATTTGTAAAGTAAACAAAATGTTAGTAACTACACGGAAAACATTTTGTTAGCATATTTTGAAAGTTTATCAAATCACTTCAAAAACTCTACATTATGAGTACAATAATCTATGATTAAAGTTTCATTAAAACTAAAATAAAATATAAATATAAGAAAATTAACAAATTAATGGAAGCGACGATTGAACGGCTCCCACAAGAAGAACCATTACATATATGTGGAAAATATCGACCGTACTTAGACAAGTATTGAAAATTTTTGGGGTATCGGTCTGTGAGATAAAAACAATTATTTTTTCATTAGCTCAATATTATAATAGCTCAACGTTATCAGATTTTAACATGTAGACATGTGATTGTTAGATTTTTAATTCAATAATTTTATTTTAAATTTTAAAAATGTATCCAATTTAACTGAAGATAATTCATGCTCCTGATGATGTTAATAATAAATTAACGAAATATTGAGCTAATGAAAAAATAATTGTTTTTATCTCACAGACCGATACCCCAAAAATTTTCAATACTTATATATATATATATATAACCAAACCAATAATAATGTGCGCAAATTTACAATTTTTACTTAATGCACCGAACGGAAAATAGTTAGCTGCCAAGAAATACACAAGTTCACGTTATGTATGTAGGTATGTATATGTATAATATAGTATTAAGGTGATGATACACTGCAACCGAAAAGATCTATTGTATCCTCCATTCCCACTGTATTGACACCTGGCCGATTAGTCCGATTCCTCTTAAAAAGTGCATGACGTCGCAAGGCTTCAGATTAGGTAATTCCCCCTCTTGAAATTTATGTGCTCCTAGATGCAAGGCGCTTGAGGTGCACGGTGCAGATCAGTTTGAGAGTAGATGGATGAGTGTTTCATCCTCTGCGCCACAAAATCGACGTTCGGTTTTCTTCGTTATTCTAAGCTTACTTAGGTGTCCATTCAGTTTACAAACGCCTGATAAGTACCCTGTCAATTACAAATATTGCTTTTGCAGAGATTAATGCATTCTGAAGATCTCCTTTGGTTATATGTTCCGTGAAGAGTTTTAACTTGTCTCATGCTGCGGAGGTGCCCAGTATTTGAATTTTCTCTGCTCTACTACAATATTACACTGCTACTTATCCCGCAAAAGGGTTCTAAACTCACAAAAGGTATTTTGCACCCCTTTTTGGCGAGATTGCCTGTTATCTCATTGCCTTTCACTGCTGTGTGTCCCGGAACATACTTACTGCTTTTGCCTAGCCCATTTAGTTTGTTCAGACACTACCAAACCACCTTGGAGTTGATAATATTTGAGGTCAGCGACCTGATGACTGCTTGACTATCAGACATTATGATAATCTCTTGCTTCTCGTAGCTTCTGTCACTGTTAGACAGGGTGCATCTTTCAATCGCGTATATTTTTGGTTGTAATCCCATATATCTCTATTGTAGTTCTCTCTGCTGTTTTGGAGACATTAGTGTGTCATTTGCGGACATTTCTATTGAATTTCGAGATGGCATCTTCGTCCCATTTGCTCATGGTAGTAACCGGAAAAAGTCCCAGGATTCCTTACCTTCAGGAGCCGGAGACGTATGCCTAGGCAATCCTTCGGCAATCATTCAATAGCTGCTATAGATTCTCATTGCTCCAGTTATGCATACGCATGCTAATCTTTGCACTTTAGAGAGATTACCCCTCGAAATGACCAGATTAGTCTGCTCCAAGCTACTAGTTGTAACGACTTCTGGCGTTCGTAGCAAGAGAAACAATTTTTATAAGTTATTTTCTTTTATTTTACCGAATTAATATTTATTTTTAAATTGTTTTCTTGCACTAGTATAGGTATATGTAAATAGTTTTGGTCTCACCTGTATATTCGAGTTTTGATGCGCGGTGAATATTTTGACAATGTTTTTGCGTTTTGCTGTCAGCACTGACTAACCCAGTTTCCTTCCTTCCTGACTGCTGGAGCCGATTCAAGTTGGCTATCACATCCTGACTGCCGGAGCCGGCACATCCTGTCCGTTGGGAGAGCCAAGCAGTTGGCCACATACAAGCCCTAATCCCGAGTATTCTGGAGAGTGAGCCCATTAAGTTGGCCTCTGCCTTTCCCTTCGGTGAGGTATCGAGATTTGTTGACGCTCGCAGGCACACCTTTATCCCGTATATTACTGTCGATTTAATTAATATTGTTAATTAATGTAAAGGTTAATTTGTACCTGTTCGAAGGAAGCTACCTTGATACCTGACGTACTTGGCGTAGGCATTGTATGTCATTTTATTTTTTTTTCTGATTCATTCATTCAAGATCATCGGTCTCACTACTGCTGTATACATGCAGAGCAGTATTTTTGTATTGCAGCGTCAATTAGTTTTTGTGAGGTTTCTCCCAGCCATTAGGGCCTTTTTTGCGTTGTTAGTCGCTTCAACCTCACGATTATTCCACGACATTGTATTATCCAGGATAAGAGTAATTGACTATGTCGTCAGCATACCCTTAACAGGATATGCCTACTTTAGTCAAGTTGCGTGGGAAATCATCTACTGTCAAACTCCACATGAGTGGGTAAATAACGCCCCTAACATCCTCCAGTCGTAGTAACGGAAATGGACCCAGATATGTTTCCACTGTCCTAGCAGATAGTAGCTGCGACAATCATCTGGACGTCATGCCATCTACTCCCCGTGTAGTTAATGCTCTCTCCAGAGCCTTGTGGGAAGTGTTGTCAAAAGCGCCCTCTATCTCTAGAAAGGCGCACACTACAGTTTCTTTATTTAACAGTGCATCTTGGATTTGATCTATCAGCTCCACTAATGCACTCTCAGGGAATTCACTCATTTGGTAGACGTGCTGACGGAGGTACCATGGCACTTGCTCCAAGATATCTGTGATGATATTATTGTCCACCGCCTTTTCCAGTTTCCCTTTCAAACGGAATGGTGAGATTTCGTATGGTTAGTGTGCATTTTCTCTACTTTTGGTATGAAGGTGACTTTTCTGCAATTTGCTGGTATGTATCGCAATTCTAAAATCCTACATATCGGGATTACATGCAGTATAATTGCTTTCTGCCGTTTCTGAAGTAGAACTGGAGTAGTAACTATCTACTCCTGCTGTCTTAAAAGGCTGAAAGGTGTACATTCGTTCGCTAGTAGCATTTGCCTAGCCATTGTTGTATCTTCTTTAGAAAAATAAAATTCACAAGATATACAATAAAAAAACTCGACGTTTTGCCACTAATGTAAGTGGCTTCTTCAGGAGCAAAGAGGGTATCTTGAGGGGGTACCAAAAGGCCAAGGTCCACGTGTAAACCACGCTAGAGGCGAAAACCTTCTGGTAGGTGAGGGATGTCAGAAGGTCAACTAGGTAACTCGACGTGTCAACCACGCTAGGCGCAAAAACTTTCTGACAGGAAACGGCTCTTTTGCAAGGGTATATATACAACTGTCCAGCGATGCGGATCAGTGGACACTGGCTGTCGAAGCGCGAGAGGAGCGGCCTCCAAATGCTAGAGAGTTGATGACGATCGTCGTGATTGAGATTTCCTTATTGTCCTCCTCCCTTATTCTTATCTTTCGAGGAAGACAGTGTAGCGACTTACTTAATACAGATGTCTGATCAAAGCAAATTTTGTTACTCGTTTCGAGGAAATGTACAGCTAAGAGTAAATGCGCTGAAGGCCAGGTCTTAACGTATTCTTGATGCTTTTTGATCCTGATTTGAATTGAGCGTCCGGTTTTCCGGATGTATAGTGAACCACAATCACAGGGAATTTTATAGATACCTTTATAGGAAAGAGCATGACGGAATTCCTTGGCAGAGGGAGAATTTGAGAGATTTTGTTTAGGTATTTGAAAATGGCTTTGATGTTCTTCGTACAAAGAATTCTGCCGATATGATCACTAACGTCGTGAATGTAGGGGAGAACGGTGAAATTTGATGACTGTTAGTTTCCGGTGTCTTTTTGGGAATTCGTGGATGATAGTGCCTGCTTATGACCTTTTGTATATGCTGGAGCTATATCCATTCTGAAGAAGAGCGGTTTTGACGTATTTCAACTTTTTATTGAAATTATCGGGCTGGGAAATTGAAAATGCTGGATGAACAACGGGGCTGATAACTGATTGTTTTTGTGCTGGATGATGATGCGAGTTGGCGTGAAGGTATCTATCCGTATGCGTGGGTTTCCTATGCGCAGAGTGTCCTAAGTGACCATTTTGTAAACAAGTAACCAATACATCCAAAAAGGGTAGGAAACCGTTTATTTTAATCTGCATCGTGAATTTGATGTCAGAGTGTTGACTGTTAAGAAATGTTAAATTATGTAGCTTACCAGAACGGTAGGAATAATTTAAAGAATCGCACTGAGTAGTTTCCACTGGGCTCAGCACAAAAATTAGAGCGTTCTCCTCTTTGTAATGTAGTATACTATTTTGAATATTTTTTAAGTTCACCCATCTACTATAGAAGACATGTTATTAATCAACCGATAACTTCTTTCAATTTTGTTAAAAAACGAGACGTTGCTTGGTGAGCAGGTTAAATAAGTGATTCTGAGTAAAATTTCATATGCTAGCGGGTTAGTGAGAGCTGAAACATGAGCTATTTTCTCAATAAGAAATGTTTCAATTAATTGGGTGCTCAATAAACCAATCACTCCCACATCCAACCTAACTAATTAGATAAGCAACATTAAAAGTTCTGTAAAAGAATCCGTTATGTTAAATTATTAACTTCAAAGATTATACTGTTCCAACATGAAAGAGGTACCTATTCATTACAGCTTCGTGATAGCGATGGAGCCTGCATAATTAAAAAGATCTGGCTGAATTAATTCTCACCTTATAAAGCTGTATAAATTCACTCTGATTTATCTGTCTAACAATAGGCGGTGTTAGCGTACCCATGGTCTTCTTTCATTATCCGCTACCGTCATCTCTTTTCTTGTTATTATAACATACACATAATTAACGTACCGCACATAATTTTACACAAACATTTATGGGTTACAGCTTGGTTATTAATTTTTTAATGCGGTTAGACTATATTCACCCTCTACGTATTAATTTTCTTAACCCTCTAAAGTACCCACTAGCCGCTTGCAGTGTTGTTGTTAGAGACATCACTTCTTGTTAAGCAAAGAAATAGGTAGCGATTTATAAATTCCACGAATTCCATCGTTTGGATGTATGTAAATGATACCTTTAATTTTTCTTCTAATTGCGCGCCATAAATTTTGTGTAATAAAAGACTTCTTTAGATTATGAAAAGATATCAAATGATTAACAGTAGCAAAGTCAGATTTTATTTAATGATCTTAAATAATTCAACAACGTCCAGATGACTTTTTTCCAACTAGCGGGACACAATTGACAGAACAGCATTACTACGAGGACATATTAACTGGTAAAAACCTCCTCAACTATTGCAATATCGTTTGCTAATTTATACTATCTATATGTGAGTAGATTTGTTTATTGATGGCTTATGCAACTACATTGATAAAAGAGACAAACAACTTTCGGTTAATCTAAAAAACGGCTGGCATTACGTGAATAAATAAAAATTTGTTAAAAAGTTAAATCTAACGAAAATTCGGCAAACGACTTTTCTCTATTCTCTTTTTAAACTGGTGTTGTGCACCATATTTCCACTACTGACCACTCCATTCCTTGATTATTACGTTTTAAACTTACTAATTGCCATAAATCTTTTGCAATTTGCGCAAAATCCAAATTAAGGAGTTTGTATGTACGTGCTTTCATAATTTCCAAACCTAAACTAGCGCGTCTTTTGCTAGGAATATACGTTAAAAAGTAGAACACATTCACCTTGGTACTCTACTGGTTTCACGTATAACGTCGGCAATAAAATAAACTGGGTCAAGGTAGATCAGAAATCCGTCAAAACATTAGATTAGATTTGACTAAAAGAAACTATTGCGCTGCGATTTACATATTGTACTCTTATATGAAGTGTAAGCTGCTAAGGATTTTCTGAACTTATAGCTCCCTATGCAATGTAGGAGCTTTAATAAATTGCAACAGCTGTGATGGCTTCAGAGAAAGTACATATTTCTCCTTCGTGTATGAAGCCTTTGTCAAGATGGTTGGCACGTATTTCTGTTTGCGGTGCAATTTGATGTCCGCAGAATCTGCAGTAGAATTGCAGTTATTCTGTTTCAAACCCATACTTACCATGTGTCTTCCAATGTGGCAATGCTCTGTAAGAAAACCTGCGAGAAAACGTAATCTATTTCTTGAATTTCTGTTGAAATTTCCAAGGAATGCTTTGGAATGTCTCAAACAAAGAAGATTGCCCCGAAAAAATGCTATGTGCTACACCTCCCTATGCCACAGAATTGCTCCGGTCATAACATTACGTTAATACAAAATGTTTCAATAGGAATTTTAACAAACTCGAATATTCTCAAAGGGAACTCAAAAACATCATAATTTCGAAAGCTGTACTTTAGAAAATAAACTTACATAAATATAAAAATGTATATTTCTGTTTTATAATTTCAGACATTAAATGGTTATATATATTTCTTTATACCGTCGTTTCCTTTAAATTATACAGTACTGAAACGGCTATCCATATGATACGGGCAGCGTGCACTAATTAAAGTTTGGAAACTGTGTAAGTCGTAACTTTCTGAAAGTTTTACAATATCCGAAGAGAGATCGTCTGAAAATACGTATCTCGTTATAGAATATTTAGGGGATATGTTACGTGCATTACGCCCCTAACATATAATTCATAACTCCGCGGTTCTACCAGCTGCCTGCTTACCTCCAAGACCAAAAATACCTTGCAACAAGTTTAACACGGGAGGATACAAACTTGTTGTGAAAGGAAATAACTTTTCAAAATCAGCTGCATGCATTTAGTTTAGTACTTCAGAAGTTATAGCAATAAATATAGGACTAAACGCATTTCCAAATAGGTACAGAAAATATTTAATTTAGACAATTGATTTAGTTACTTGTTAAGATGTAAAGTATAGTTAAACGCAACCTCTCTTGTACATAGTTCTATAATTTACTTTTACATATCCATATTTTGTGGGTTAAACTGTGTTTTGAATGTTTAACTTCTAAGTACATGAAAGGATCTAGAGCTAATTTCTACAGAATTTTTTCAATATACGTATAATGTCGTCAAATTACTGTCGCTTCTCTACATTCCGTGCAAACAAAGTTCACCGTCAAGTAGTAGTGGTAGAGTTCGCTATTTTCTTGTGAATTTGTATCTCTCACGCGATGTGATATCATTCATAAAGAAAATGCACAGACCCGATACTATAATTTTAGTTAATTTTTCATAAATAACGTTGCATTTTATTCTATTCTTTACAATATCAACCACTTCCTTAGTAAGTAAACTTATTATCTAGATAGTTTTTTCCACTTGTTAGGTCAATGATAACACTTGCAATTCGAACAAAAGTCAAATTTATTCCAAAACCTTCACAATATATATAATCTGGTTTTCGTAACTTCTTCAGTGGAATAAAATTGACATTTATTTTGTGTCAAATTATAAATAAATAACTAGCCATGCCTATCAACAATATTATCTACAGACAAAGAAATTCAGTGATATATAGGATTATGTTTACAATATAGTGGAAAATTTAAGATACATATTTTGAAATGTAAATTTATAATCATAACACTAATGCCCCTTATATCAATGTATTTTTTTGTCAAGCTCTAACAATTCTGTTCAAGGACTAGGGAAAAACATGGCAAAAAAACCTAGTCAAGAGCTTAATTTTTTCAAATATATAATATATACACAGTGAGTCGTTAAGAATGGGAAATCTGGAAACTGGGAATAGTAGAGCCTAAAATATGAGGATTGACAGCGGCATGCCTTATACAAATGTTGCTCGTTTAAGGGTGTTCAAGTTAATAATTTCATTTCTAAATTTTTCAATAACTCAGCAAGTTTTTATAGAATCAACTTGAAAATTGGTATTATTATGCTTTTCAGCATGGCGAATAAGAATTTGACATCAATTTTAACGTTGCTCATAGGTGGCGCTGATTACACACTGCTGAATAGATAAATCGATGCTTATCTTTTTTGTGCGTGTAGAATCACATAAACTGAATCGAAAATTTGAAAGAGCAACCTTTTTTACATGAAAAATACATACTTGTTTAATGTTGATATCTTGATCCGTTTTCGAGATATTTGCCTTCTAAAGTTTCAATGCAATTCGGCCTATTAATACAATTTTTTGTCCTTCAAATACAAAGTTGGCTTATTCTTCTGAAAATACTAAGTTGGCTTAAATGCATCTGACAGCTATCATTATTTATGCTTGTTAAGCTTGTGTCAAAGAGTATAGTACTAAGCAAGTAGCTTTATCTTTTTCTGTTTTATTTGTACTAGAATAAGTAGTAAAAAAAATGCCACGGCATAATGACTTTTCTAATAGTGAAATGCGAGATATGGTTTGTGCACAGTATAACCAGTATGGACATTTGACCAATTTTCATTGCATCGGTTTTTGTGCGCAGAAGCGAATAGTTCATCTTAACAGTATGGCGGATTGTTTATGTTTTGTGTTTTGAGAAGAATTTAACGCTCATAATTATTTATCGTGCTGTTTGATAAAGAAGTGTTCGGTGTATGTTATACCATTTTTGTTTATATATGCATATAGTGTAGTGCGTAACGTGTATATAGTATAGGAATAAGTGTAATCAGCTGTGTACTTTTCGTAATTTGGTTTGTTTTATGTATCTTATTACTAAACCTTTTTAGCTTCAATATGCATGTAATAACATACTTTTAATATTACAACTTTTGCGTTTATTTTCCGTTAATCCTTCCAATTAAATTGAATAAATAATTATATTGTATAAACAAAGGTATTATTTACAGGTGGTAGCATTTAGTTACTTTTATATATCACTACGATGAAGTTAGATACAGAATAAAGTGCTGTTCAGAAGACGGTGTGTATTTTATTCCGACCTACTCTGGAAATAAAAGTAAGCTGGCGAGGGTTACATTTCCTTTTTACAATTCAATGTTACTCTTTCAATTATCAAAATAATTAGCATTTTCCGGGTTTCGCATACATTCAATTTTATTGATTTGGTCATCCTGTTAAGATGCCCCTAACTTCACTGTATACTTAGAGGCTATTCAAAAATATACATAAAAGATCAAAGGTGCCGACACAAATGTCCATACTGGTTATACAGTGGTTTGTGTGTTCTGCATCCCGAAGATATTTAGAATTATATCCAAATCGAAGACAACCAAATCATAAACTTTTTAGAAATCTTTATAATCGCCTAGGAGAAACTGGGTGTTTTTGTCCTAAGCGTCATAACAAGAGGAGGAAGTTCTAGTTCGTGTTACCGAAAACCAAGGCGTAAGTACTCGCCGTTTAAGTGCAGCGACAGGAATAAGTCAAACGTCTATCAATAGAATCTTACGAAAAGAGAAACTGTAAAAATACACAAGAAACGTTATCATTTCACTCCCGTGCAGAATTTATTACCTCAGGATCCTGCGGCACGTCTACGATTTTCGCAGTTTTTACAGACAAAACAGAACGAGGACCGAAATTTTCTTGACAAAGTTCTCTTCGCCGATGAAGCAATGTTTACTAGACGGGGAGTTTTCAACTGGAGGAATAATCATTTGTGGGATTCTGAGAATCCACATGCCATAAGGGAAAGACATTTCCAGCATGAGTTCAAGATAAACATTTGGTGTGGGATGATATCTGATTTTTTTATTGGTCCCTTTGTACTCCCACCGAATCAGAACGGTCAACTATATTTAGTTTTTCTTGAACAAAATTTAAATGAACTACGAGAAGATGTACCACTTGAACTAAGACAAAACGTGGTTTATGCACCATGGAGCGCCACCACATTTTCCTCTGCCTGTGCGCAATTATCTGAACGAACAGTTTCCACATCGATGGTTTGATTATGGAAGTGAATTTCCTTGGCCACCTAGAAGTCCAGATTTTAACCCCCTAGATTTCTCTGTTTGGTCTAGTTTGAAGGATATAGTCTACAAGGAAAGAATTGATTCCCGTGAAGAGTTGCTTCAAAAAATTCAAGAAGCTGCCAATGTAATCAGAAATAATGCAGGGCTGTTTTCTAACATTAGAAGATCTCTAAGACAACGAATAGAAAAGTGCATTGATGTGGGTGGACATTTCGAGCAGTTGCTCTAAATAAATTATTCACCGGTATAATACGTGGGCGCTTGCATTACATATGACAGTCGTATCAACTTGCTACTCTTTCGACAAATTAATTTTAGAAGTCATTATTTTCATGTTTGTTATTTTTTTTTACTATGATCACTCTAGAGACGTTATAACTTCCTCTTGCGAACATTATGTGGACGTAAGGCCTATTAAAACTCTATGATTTAATGTGTACCTATGCATTATTTCTTGTTATTATTTATTATTTACCTGAGCTTCGTATTTAAAAATCAAAAATTGTATTAATAGGCCGAACTGCATTAGAACTTTAGAGGGCAAATATCTCGAAAACGGATCAAGATATCAACATCAAACAAGTATGTATTTTTCATGTAAAAAAGGTTGCTCTTTCAAATTTTTGATTCAGTTTATGTGATTCTACACGCACAAAAAAGATAAGCATCGATTTATCTATTCAGCAGTGTGTAATCAGCGCCACCTATGAGCAACGTTAAAATTGATGCCAAATTCTTATTCGTCATGTTGAAAAACATAATAATACCAATTTTCAAGTTGATTCTATAAAAACTTGCTGAGTTATTGGAAAATTTAGAAATGAAATTATTAACTTGAACACCCTGTATCTCTTAAACGAGCAACATTTGTATAAGGCATGCCGCTGTCAATCCTCATATTTTAGGCTCTACTATTCCCAGTTTCCAGATTTCCCATTCTTAACGACTCACTGTGTATATATTAGTAAGTAAATACATACATATGTATATGTATGTATGTATTTCTTATTTTCAAGATTTTCTAAAATACATATATCGAATTTTAAAACGTACTCTCTAGTCACACATTTTTACATATGTGTGTATTATATAACATACAGAGAGATTATAAACTACCTACTACCTGTCCAGTATCATATACAGTGTGGGGCACCACATTCCCGTCGGTTTATATACGAGAAACGGTAAAGTATTTTAAAAATCTATTTACTAAAGGTTGTGTAGGTTCATTAGGAGCACATTTTAAAATTATTTGGAAATATACAGGGTGATCCAAAAAAAAAGTTGCGTACCAAAGTTATGAAAATTTAAATGGAACACCTTGTATATTCGTCCATATTTTGATACTGTAGGGTAAATAAAGGCTACTTACTGTTATATTCCCTATACCTAACTCAACCGGTTTTCGAGATATTTTAATATTTTTGAAAATGTAGATAAAAATTTAAGAGGCATTTCTGTTTTACATGATTGTGCTAAATATTTTAAATTGTGTTTATTGTTTATTCAAAGGATTAAACTTTATAACTAATTAAAGTTGATATCTAGAAATTATGTAGAGTGTTTAAAAACAAGATTTCTTTTTGGTTGAATGTTATAGGCAAGTAGTTCTCTTATGTTAAATGGAACACCCTGTATTTATGACCACATTTAGATTCTAATTTCAATTGTTTTTAAAACTGTACTAGGGTTCCCTATACCCATCTCTTCTAGTTTTTTAGTAATTTATAGTTTTCGATTCTAAACATTAATTTCCTACCATTTAATTCTCAAAAGACGGAAATTGCTTGCTAGCATCAAGAGTTTATGCTCAAAAATCTCTTAACAGGCGTCATCCTGACAGGCGGTCATTAGAAAATTTATTGCAAGTTCTCCGAAAAACAGAAAGCGTGAGTTATGAGAAACCAGAAGGGCAGAGACCTGTTACGGGCAATGCACAAAATGAGTTTGTTGTTATCGCCTTTCTGGTAGAAATTCCACATACAAGTCAACGTAAAATAGGTGAAAACATTGGAATCAGGAGGCGAAGCGCTTGAAGAATTACGAAAAAAACACATTTTTTTCCCGTATCGTATTCAATTACACCAGGAACTTTTGGAGCCAGATTACAATCGACGAATCGACTTTTGTTTGTGGGTTCTAGAAAGACTTAGTGATGAAAATTTCTTCGATTTTGTTCTTTTCTCGGATGAGTTGTCATTTCACAATAATGGATTAGTTAATAGTCACAATTTTCATTTCTAAAGTGACGAAAATCCCCATATTTTTAGAACTAGCGACAGGCAACATAGACGACGTGTCAATGTGTGGGGTGGAATAATTGG
This sequence comes from Popillia japonica, assembly GCA_004785975.1. Classification (NCBI taxonomy): domain Eukaryota; kingdom Metazoa; phylum Arthropoda; class Insecta; order Coleoptera; family Scarabaeidae; genus Popillia; species Popillia japonica. The sequence continues at coordinate 16,322 of SMLS01063872.1, forward strand.
AACGCTGGTGATAGGTTCTTTCTTTTTTGATGGTCTCTTAAATGGCGTCATGTTTCTTCGACTTTTAAGAGAACATTTGCCTGTACTTTTGGAAGATGTACCACTTGATATTAGACAGAGGATGTGGTTACAATTAGATGATGCGCCAGCACATTTTCATATTGACGTTAGAAATTAATTGGATAGGCAATATCCCAATAGGATAATTGGACGCGGCGGCCCTCAGCATTGGCCAGCAAGATCCGCAGAGAACGAACAAGAATAGCGTTTCGTTCTATAGCACCAAAAATTTTAACAAAAGTGAAGCAGTCTTTTCAAGAGAAAATTCGTTTATGCCTTAAAACTGATGGACATCATTTCGAGCATTTGTTAAAATACTAGTTTCTTTTACTGTTTAATGTTATTTGTTTAATAAAGTTTTATTTACTTAGTTAAGAGGTTTTTTCATTATTGTGAAACAAAACCAATCAAACCATTAGTTTAATAGGTATTTAGCCATTTGTTTCCATCAAAACCTACTTTTGAGAATTAAATGGTAGGAAATTAATGTTTAGAATCAAAAACTATAAATTACTAAGAAACTAGAAGAGATGGGTATAGGGAACCCTACACAGTACACACACCCTAGTACAGTTTTAAAAACAATTGAAATTAGAATCTAAATGTGGTCATAAATACAGGGTGTTCCATCTAACATAAGAGAATTACTTGCCTATAACATTCAACCAAAAAGAAATCTTGTTTTTAAACACTCTACATAATTTCTAGATATCAACTTTAATTAGTTATAAAGTTTAATCCTTTGAATAAACAATAAACACAATTTAAAATATTTAGCTCAATCATGTAAAACAGAAATGCCTCTTAAATTTTTATCTACATTTTCAAAAATATTAAAATATCTCGAAAACCGGTTGAGTTAGGTATAGGGAATATAACAGTAAGTAGCCTTTATTTACTCTACAGTATCAAAATATGGACGAATATACAAGGTGTTCCATTTAAATTTTTATAACTTTGGTACGCAACTTTTTTTGGATCACCCTCTATATTTCCAAATAATTTTAAAATGTGCTCCTAATGAACCTACACAACCTTTAGTAAAAAGATTTTTAAAATACTTTACCGTTTCTCGTATATAAACCGACGGGAATGTGGTGCCCCACCCTGTATAGAATTATGAAAATTGTAATAAATTTCATTTGGAAGCATCTAGATTTTTAAAATAATTATGTTATCCAATTTTTTCTCATTCATGAAATAATTGCGCCAGTATTAAAAGCCGAAATTGAATTATTACTTCACCACTAACTACCAGAGTGTTAGCTTAACAACACTTAGAAAAGAACAAAACTGGCGGATGAGATTCTCTAATCATAACTCGCAAACTAGAAGATGTGCCAGAATTGCAGTAATTTACCAGCATGCCCGACCTCATTGCCAAACTAGTTATACCAATATATTTGTTGGTTCACCAACTATGTCACCAAATAAGTTTAGTATGGATACTATGCAACCTGCATATCTAATAGTAATAATTTTATTTATTATAGCCATAAAACTCTTTCTCTTTCTTTTCTCAAATCTGATCAGCCGTCAATCAATAATTATATCAATAAGACTATATTTTCCACAAAAATATTGTATTAGTTTACGAATTGTAATTATTTTAAAAAACTATAACCTATATGGAAATGTGTGGTTAGAAAGTTATGGATAACTTCAGCATGCGAATTAATATAGGTATACTCATGCACTATTTGTTCGACTGCCAAGTTACACAATAAAAATACAAAAAAGCTACATTAATAACAGATTCGTACCTATATCTAATGAATAATTCAACAAAATGAAAATAAGAATCTGTATTTAATATGCCTTAATAGCACGCTTAATGCTTTTTCATTAAATGCTAATTCTACAGCATTTACATAATGGAACGTATGTATGTAAGTACATGCATATATAACTCAGATGATACTTTACGTCTTGCAGAAAAATTTATTTGTTTTTGTGTATCTTAATTTGGTTTAATTATTCCTATAGAATATACATATGTAGGTACATCTACAGAAATTGTAAGCTTTTAGCGCGACTGTTCTCATATAACTGAAAAGTTTCATAAAAGTAAAGGAGAAAAATTAAGTATCACGCGTTTTATGCTTTAATAATTCTCTTTAATTATTAGCCGAATTCAACCATATTTGCTATCAGTTGATAAGTTAACGAAATCAATGGAGGTTTGACGAAAATTTTATATTAAGTAGTGGCTTTTATACATACATACCTACATACAATTTCGGTAGTTGGTGTTATATTTCTAGTAATCTTTAACTCTAACAATATATTGTTCAATCCTGACGCTTCTCTGTCTTCTAAATCCATGTTTTATTTATTTGACAGGGTTACTGTTAAATATCTGGAATTTTTTAGTTGCGTTTATTTAAGTATTTGGTTTTTATTTTTATTCATTAAGTTTCTTGCATCATGACTCTTAGTGAATTCTTCACTAATTGCAGGTTAATAAAACTGGAAAAAAATGTATTAAATGTATTTATTTAGACAACTGAAATACTTTAAAACGAGATTGGTGTACTTATAAAAGTAGATTGCAGTATTTATGACAAATTCGACATATTCATGTGAAATTATTTTACACTAACGTGAAAACACAAAGCCACATTTGCAGATCTTTAATTAGTTGAGATTAAAATATCTGAAATGTGTTCTTTATGTAACTTGTGATGGGAATGCAAATTGAAACTATACAGATACTTGGAAATCAATGTTATGTAACCTTTGTATAATAAGGTTAACTACAATCATAATAACATGTATTTTTATTTCTCGTCATCTAAATCTTAAAATACGGTTCCCGTGTTATATATATTTTTTAGATTTTTGAGTAAGATATTCTTAATACTGTTGTTAGCCAATTTGTTTAACTCAGTTACATGCAAGATATTTGTATCTATGTACATTAGCCATTCTGATACTTTAGAAAGAAAATTATATCTTTATTAGACATGCAACGAATATTCGGCTACTATTCGGTATTCGGCCACTTTTATCCTATTCGGCCGAATACCGAATAACTAGGTACTATTCGGCCGAATACTTTTAAGTAAATGTTTTGTTGTAGTCAGGTAATAGATAGAATAAAAATATATTTATTTTATAATAATCTTATTTTCCTGATATTTTTTCCACTTCTAGGTCAATTACAACACTCTAATTCGATTAAAGATCAAATTTATTCGAATTAGAGTGTTGTATTTGACTCCTTTTTTTCTCGTTCATGCGCCAGCCGAATACTTTTGCCTAATATTCGGCTATTCGGCGAAATTCGGTATTCGGCCGAATATACTATTCGTTGCAAGTCTAATCTTTATGCTTAACTATCAGTATTTGAATGTCAAATGTGATCCTCTCCTTCAGTTAAAAATAAGAATAACAAAACTTACCTAATTAAAATTATAAAAATATTTTTTCTTCCAATTTTAGATTATAAAAAAATTACAATCATCTCCGATAAGCTGAAGAACTTGATCCGGTGGTTTTCAAAACTTCGCCGTTTAAGGCAATTGGTGTTGAGGCAAGGAATGCAACCAATAGTTGCCCACGAAGGCTGGTGACGTCAAGGAATGGGCTGGCTTTTTATAGTTTTTCTTACGCTAGCCCTCATTGTATTAATAGGTAAGTACAGATGTAAAATATGTACATTAATTTCATTTTATAGTTTGTCTATGACACAAAAATTCATGAAATATGAATTTCTCAAATTAAATAGTTTTGCTTGAGGTTGACTTTTACACTTAATCTACTAATTCTATTTACATTTACATACACTACCTACACAGCAAAAGCTTCAGTGATAGTCCGATAAAACAAAGCAGGTATGGAACTCACTACACCGACCATGAATATAATCTATTAGGTCGTATTTTCCTTAACCATGTTTGATATGAACTAACTACTTATTTTATTAAGTATAAATAATTTCCGTTAATTGCTAGTATTTACTATACGTATTCGTTTCAAGGGTGAAAAAAAACTAATTAATTTCTTCCAATATTACGAAAATAACTTGCCACAGATTTAAGGGCAACAGCGTTCATTTTAACTTTAATAATCGACAAGTTATAAAAAAAGCTTTTGTGTATTTTTAGATCAGACGCCTTCGCGAAGGTATTTTCAACTCGACATTTTGCAATAACACTAGACAATGGATTATGACCGTAAGTAATTTATCTTGCTAAAAATAGCTGAATGAAAAATTTCTGGTTAATTAGACACACAAATAACCTCTTTTATACTGCTCTATCCAAACGTAGTCGATTTCCATTTTTGAGAATGATTGTCTTTGTTATTACTTCACAAAGGATCTTAGTTTTAATCTTTATAGTTATCGGGATGGTTTAGCACGTCAATCAAATATTTTATCGTAACGCTCTACAATTATGTTTGCAGGCCAATAAGGAGCAACTGCAAAATAATTTTAGCTTTGTTTTGATTCGAAAATCCGAAGGTGTTATAAAACTGCGCCGGACAGAATGCGTAGATGCAAAATATCTTGAATTGTTGCGGATATTTACGGACTTGCACAAAACCAGAACGATAAGAGCTCGATTGTAGCGCCATATACAACGTACGGATTATGGAACTTTTTAAAATTGATTCTACTTCGCTCAGCGCATGAAAAGTCTACCTTAATATTATCCAAAACACAAATATAGCTGCAGTCACAAATGTTTATAGCATATAACCTCATACCTCACCAAAACAATAACCTACAAGTGACTAAATACGATAAAGCGCCTGCGTTGCAAAACCAGTCCAATTTTGTCACTATACAAGAGCCATATCATCGTTACAATATATTTTTAGTAACAGTATATACAGCAAGTTCGTTCATCCACCATTCTAAGCTGATTAAGTGATTAGTCTCCACCAGTACGTTTCTCTCTATTGTCCGATATAGAGCACTATGTAGTAGATTCTAATCATCTAATCTAAGTTCGTAACTTAAACATCCTTTCCTTAACAATTTAACCATTATTGAAACAATTTACAACTCCTAAATCAATTATCTACCCTTTCTTGTGTAATCCTAAACATTCGAAGCAATTGTTCTATAATTAGTGCGCACACGATATTAGTTCACTCGAATTTCCTCAAATTAGACTCTTGGATTCTAATTGAATGTTTATGTTTTCTAGTACAGTTGTTCTTCTTGTATGTTTGTAACAAGGTAGATCCTATTGATTTTAGAATGTAGATTAAAAAGATAATTTTTATTCTGCTGGGGTTATTTTGATCATAAAAGTTCCTAAGAACACATGTCCAAAGCCGTTTATTTTTAAAGTTATACAATGCTTAATTAGTAAGTTAACATTATTAATGTTAACTTACTAATTGTTAAATATGGATAAATTAACAAAATAATTAGTAAAACAAGATTAACTTATAGTAACTATTGAAAATGACCGCCGCCAACTGCAATACAAGCTTCTATCTTCTGTCGTATTGACTGGCGAGTCCGTTCTAAAATACCAGGGGTATTTCGGATTGTTTGAAAAGCTGCGATAATACGATTTCTCAGTTGTGAACCTCTCCGTCCTATCCACCGATCTGGATACGAATTGTCCGAAAACTCACGAGCAATTAAACTAGCATGCATTGGAGCACCATCATGCATAAAATACATTTGTGATCCTAATTGCATCGGAACTTCTTCCAGCAATAGTGGTAGCTTCTCTTCAAGAAAATTGCGGTATATCTTGCCATTTAACCGCATCGGTAAAAATGTGGACATGTGAGTGATTTCCAACCATTCCGGCTCACACATTGACACATGACGGGCATTCATTATTTCGTGCGGATTTTCTTCGGCCCATATGTGATTATTATGAAAATTAATAATCACGTTTCTAGAGAGAGTAGCCTCCTCGGTGAAGAATATTTGAGCCAAATAGTCAGGATTTTGTGCGATTTTGTGTTGATCCATTGACAAAACGCCACTCTTTGCGAAAAATCTGTTGGCAGAAGTGCCTGCACCCGTTGAATGTGATATGCATACAACAGTTGATCTTTCAATGTTCTGCAAACTGTGTTTAAAGCAACCGCAATTTTTGTGGTGCTTGTACACTACCGACCGAAAATGAGGGATCACTGCGGAAAATACGATAAGCTGCTACATGTTTTGTGAAACTAAACATAAGTATTTTCAAATTAAAACATTTTTTTAAACAAACATTTGTTTCTTATAAAATACAAGAATATTTATAATAAAATCATAGAACGGAATAATCTTTACTGTTTTATTGTTCTTGAAAGTAACCGCCTTTGGGCTGTATATTTTTTTACAAATATGTGGCAATCATGAGACTAGTTTTTGGAGAATATCTACTAGTATAGTTTGACAAGCATTCACTAATTTTTCCTAGAGTAGTTTCTGGGATGTTGGACAGTAGTGTCGTACATTTCTGTCTACCTCATTCCACAACAACTCGGTGGGATAAATGTCGATTGCGACGGCCAAACCATATTTATGAGAACACCTTTTCTTTCTTTTACTTGCAAATAATTTTAGAAAATCGGGAGGTATGCTTGGGATTATTGTCTTACCTTACTTATCCCCGACGCCATTAAAGGAAAATGAATGCCAAACTAGCACAGAACCACCTCCATGCTTAACAATTGGTGCAACCCATTCCGGCAGCATTCTTTCGCCAGCTATTGAGACTAATAATTTTTTTGAGACTAATTAGTTTTTAAATGCATCTTTAATATTGAATTGTAGCCAGTTTTGTTTTAGGCAATTCAAGTCTACCAGTAATGCTATATTTCAATCGTTGAATTACATTTATGAAAATCTTGATAGAGGAAATTTTGTTAGTGGAATTTATTTCGATTTATCTCAAGCTTTTGACAAAGTTGATCACTACTTATTGTGTGATAAACTTTTTGCTATGGTGTACGGGGGGTTTGTCTTGATTGGGTTAGATCGTATTTATTTGACAGGACTCAAGTAGTTGTTATTAGCCAACATTCGGAAAGTCTTTCTTCCATATCTAAACCTACAGCTGTGAAACGCGGAGTGCCTCAAGGGTCCATTCTTGGACCACTAGTTTTTTTAATTTATGTTAATGATTTGCATTTGTCCATTCCAGTTAGTAACATGACACAGTTTGCTGATGATACCTCGGTGGTAGCTTCGGGAACTGATCCCACGGAAATGTCAATTCTAGCTGACAGAGGCGTTTCATCTATGGTTGAATGGTGCCAAGAGAATGGTCTGATATTAAATGGACGTAAATCTTTGGTTCTGTGTTTCGATCCTTTAAAAAGGAATACTGGTGTATCTCCTTTAATTAAGTTTAATGGTCGATCTTTGCCTTCGTCTCCTAATGCAAAGTTTTTAGGCTGTAACTTTGATAATGAATTGTCGTGGTACAGCCATATTGCCCAGTTGTGTAACAAATTGAATAGTTCAATATATGCTATTCGTCGATTGGTGGTTTCTTCTAGCTTTGATGCTATAATTACGTATTACCATTCGTACATTGTTTCACATATCCGACATGGGTTGATGTTTTGGGGTCATTTTCCTGAAGCCACCAGAGTTTTTGTAATTCAGAAACGGATATCGCGAATTATATTTCGACTTAGTAACAGAGAGTCTTGTAGACCCATATTTATCAATAATGGTTTATTGTCGCTTCCTTCATTATTTATTTACGAGTGTTCTTTGTTTACATTTAAAAATAGAGATGCGTTCGTGCATAACCGCCACATTAATAACAATTATACTACTCGTGTGCACAATTTTTTGGACCTATTAGGCGTCTGTAATTCTTAAATCCTTATTCGGTGAGGTCACTTGGGTCTTCCGGAACGTCTTCGTAGTGCTGTGGTTTCGGTTGTCTGATAATGTTTCACTATTGCTTCACTTCCCGATAAGTTAATTTAAGTTTGTTTGCTACTACTCGTAGGAATTGTTTTGCATATGTAGACTTATTATGGCACTACGTATTACCGGACTCTTCATTTTGGCATGATATAACTTTTTTTTAATTTTTATTAATAAGCGCACGCTTCACGGCCTTCTCGTACAATTTGTAAATGGAGCTAATATTTTGTATATGATAGAGGACGAAATACTATCGTAATTATATAAATGTTCGACAATAGCGCCCCCATTACATGCACACTATAATACAAACCAGCTTAAATAAATATTTACGAAAAATACTTCAACTATAGTTCTAGCCATAAATCAATTTAAATAAAATTGTTACGGTTTTAGTTATAATAGCGTCTCTCATATGAATTTTTGTGATCAACATAACCTCAGGAATCAGCTCTTAAAGTTTGTCGCATATATGTATTGAAAAGCACCCTATATATGTATATGTATATCGATGTCATACGTGACAATTATTCAGTCTAAGCAAAAATATTTCTGAAATTATTTATAAGAATTACTTAAAATATAGAGTAACTGGTTTGTCGAATCCTTGCTAACGCATACAAATATAGCTTTTGAATTCATGCATGTTGTCACTTTTCAAATTTTCAACTGCGCTTAAAAGTATTCACATGTGTGCACGCCTACGTTACCTATAAAATTAGTACTGCTAGCAAAAGTTACATGGAAAACCCATTCGTATTTATTTAATGCAAAAGAATGATCTAGTTTGCGAAATATCGGAGAAAACTATTTCCATAATCGACTGTTACCACAATATCATTTTTGTCAAACAATTAAATCTGTTCTCTTGGTCAAGGCTAATGTATATTACTGGATTGACCTATTTTTCTTAAATGTATCGCTTAAAAACTAAAGTATCGGTGAAAACTGAAGAGTACGTTTCTATAGATTAATGTTACGCCATACCTATCAAAAAATCATTATAGCACTATTTAAAAATTATAACTACATTAACATAGTTCGGTATAAAATGAACGTTTATCAACGTAGGTTGACATACGGAAATCGCTATCATTGGTACCGTAAAAGACATTTCTTGCTTTTATAACTGCCATCTCCATAGCGCCGCCACCAGCGCATTTCAAAAATTATGAGCATGCTACAATGTTTTACTTGTTTAGCGTTGTTTTGTGCAGAGAAATCCGAAATCCTTGACTCACACAAAAACTTGAATCCGATAACTAATCAGTAAATAAAAACTCATTTCTTCCTACGGCAAATGTAAGAATTACATGCATCCGCTGCAAAAATTAGTTAACTTCGCATTCCACTAAAGGAGAGGAATATTAATTAATTCACAGCATGGTCATTCATCGTAATCCTGTTCTTACTTTGTGTATATGAATCACTATTCACATATTTAATATTAAAACGCAATCACATCGGCATAACAATTTCTACATTCGACACCTTTCAGGTAATGTCGCGTAGATGAGGCAACAGCAACGCTAGCTTGTGGAGAATGGTGGAATTACGTGGAATCTAAAATTTCTTTGAAATAATAGTCATATGTTGCGCCATCTAGTAATGTGTAATAGATTTACAACACATTCTAGAAAACTTCTTACATGATTACGTTCTTGTTAAATTCAATTACTTTGAGGAGATAGTTGGAGCTTGAACAATAAATAATTTTTGCACAAACTGTAGAAAGATAATCTTCAATGTAAAAACTGTTTGTGTTCATATTCGAGATTTGGAATTACATATATCTTTCGGTGTTTTAAAGTAAGATGTAAGATTAGAGTTTCGTTTTCCAGAGGTTGATGTAATTGCAAATTAATCATATTCAAGCCGACACATAAACCGTTGCCCGAGAGCTGTAGACGAAAATTATCTATTTACAATACGATATTTCTAAAAAAATATATACATACATACATATTATGTATAAATATACATAGATATATGTATATATAAGTTGAAGTTTTTTCTTGGGTAACAGCAATGAAACGTCACTAATTGTGGTTCTTTATTTTTATTGCCAATATTTCGCACACACTGTATGCTTCTTCAGGATTTAAAACCTACACGTGTATAACAGAGGAGAGAAATTTTCATTTTAAATCTTTCCTCAAATTGCCAAAATCGAAACAGAACGATGTCATTTTTTTAAAAACAAATAACTTGTTAAAATTGTAAAAGGTTTTTAAAACGGACTACATTTTACGAAAACTGTGTTTAGTTCTAAAAACGAAAACTGTTTAGTTTTCGTAAAATGTAGTCCGTTTTAAAAGCCTTTTACAGTTTTAACAAGTTTTTGTTTTTTAAGAAATGACATCGTTCTGATTTAATAATTTTAATTGTTGACTTTCAACTGTAAACTAAATAGTTAATGCACCGCGAGTATCCTTTCAATTTTAAAAAGTTTGGCAATTTGAGGAAAGATTCAAAATGAAAATTTCTCTCCTCTGTTATCCATTATATATTCAAATTTTAAGCCATGAAGAAGCATACAGTGTGTGCGAAATATTGGCAATAAAAATAAAAAAACACAATTAGTGACGTTTCATTGCTGTTACCCAAGAAAAAACTTCATTCGTTTCCAACGGCAAAGTCTTGTTCGTATATACAGCGTTAGTAAAAAGTCCCGGAACGGTCGAATAACTTTGTTATTTGAAAATTATGATTTCTAAAATTTGGTATGGGGGTATAGTTAATATAAATGCATTTTATGCAATACAGTTTATATTTTTTTAACTTCCGGTTTAATCGGCAAGTCGTCCAACTTTTTTTTTTAAACGGAACGCCCGGATTTTTTTAGCACTTTTGAATGCAAAATAAAAAACTAAAAAACAATTTGACAAAAATGTAAACGGTCAAATTGTAAATGGAGAGCATTTTGAACAATTATTGTAATCGCAACCTGAATAGACAGGTATCTTGATTTTTCTGTATTAGGACACTGTTTTAATTTTTTAACTGTTTTCTTGGAATAAAAATAAACATCTTAATACTTCCTGAACGTAGTTTTTTATTTTGCATTCAAAAGTGTTAAAAAAATCTGGGCGTTCCGTTAAAAAAAAATGCCCCCATACCAAATTTCAGAAATCATAATTTTCAAATAACAAAGTTATTCGACCGTTCCGGGACTTTTTACTAACGCTGTATATAGTAGTAAGTAGTAGTACAGTAGTAGTAGTAAGTATTTACATATAAACAGTTCTTGCATAAAAACATAAAATACATAACATGCACCAGCATGTGTACAACGGTGTACAAAGAACAACTACTGTGGTCTACTGAAAGGAGCATATCATATTTTTTAGGATAAATCCGCATACATAGGTGACAGCTTGATAATTAAAATCGATTTCATCATTAATCGGAACGTTTAGAGAAGAAGCTTCTAGTTCGTTCTTATCCAGTGCACAAGTCCTAGCACTTTTAGGTTCAATAGAAGCCATAAAAGATTGCAGATTAGATAAGATATGCCCACTATCCTCTTCACAATTGAACCCGATAGAATGAGAAGACCCTAAATTATTTAGAATACAAGTTCTAAAATTGGCAATGAACTGATGACAACTTGAGTTTGTATTAAGATCACCACACTGACGTATGACACCAAATAAATTCTCCAAAGGATCTCCACAAGAAAATGACACCTCAAAGAGTATGAATCCAATTCACTGGTAGTGTTGGTTTTACCTGATTGTTAAACTTTCAAATTGCCAGTGCTCAATTTTTTCAAGACTTTCATACCAGAATTTTAAGTGTTCTGATTTAGAAGTAACAGAACACCCATCTACTACAACAATTAATAAAATAAAAGAACAATTGATAATAACAAAACTTACCCAGAATTTGTGCCTTTTTGTTCATACCCTCACCTTACTCTAGTACATAATTTGTAAACACTCCGTCATCATGATTTGCACTTTTATTGATTTTTATTGTATCAATATTATACATCGTTGCCAGGTCACTTCCTCTTATAGTTAATAATAATTATTGATAGATTTCTTAATGATAAGAGCAACAAAGATTTTTTGGTAAAAATATCGTTATAAACTGGCTCATTTCATATCAAAACCTCTTTTGATGTTACTATATTTAGTTCTACCAGGAGGTTCGGAGGTGCCGCGCACATCTTGCCCGAAATTTCAAATTTGAAAGAAACACGTGGTCTACTGTCATTAGTTCCTCTCCCCGATTCGAGGATACCCATCTCGTGTCACTGTTTTCGGTGCGTAATTTAAATTAAATTTCTAGATCGCTAACAATTTTGGAAGAAATAAACATACATTATTTTATATTTTTGGTTTTAGTTAATAATTATAGTAAAAATAGTAGTGAACATGAACACATTAAATAGAAGAAATAATTATTTATTTCTACAAGTAAGGTTCTTATGATTATTGAGTTACATAAGACATGAGCTTTCTTACACTTGCATCTATTGCAGGTGCAAACTCCCGTGCAGTGCAGTGCTGAAGTCTCTGGCCACCTAAATGGAACTCCTTTCTTGCGCATTCCCTAATTCCTAATTCCCGTTAACATATTCTTCTGGAACTTCGTGAATTGAAATAAATATTTCTTTGTAAATAGTGAATTGATTTCTTGCATAGAGTAAGTATTTAATAGAATTTTAGTTTTGCAACCGAACATTGCTTCATAAGGGCCCCGAGATATTCCTGAGTGATAGGCCGTGTTTTTCATAAACTGCATGCGTATTCCTTCAGATGATTTTGTCCTATTGTTTGATTCTAACCAACTACAGGGCACCTTTTCGATATCTTGATTTGCTCTTTTAATAAATTCTTGTGACTGAGAGTGTCAGGGCTTGCCGTGTACAACTTATAGTTCTGGCCACACTGCACACACATATTCTACAACTTTATTTGCAAGCTCTCTTCCATTATCACGTTGTAAAATGCTAGGCGCTCCGAAAATTGTAAAAATATCAACCAAGTGATATGCTACTTCTTCTACTCTTTTAGTTTTTAAAGGCTGCAGCTGAACAAATTTCGTCAGACAGTCTTGATATACCATGATATATTTATAATCGCCATCATTTTATAATTGTATGTTTATCACATCTAGTTGACATCTTAAACTAAGTTCCTTGCCTAATATCGGCTTTACCACTCGTCCTTCTTTCTGTAAAATTTTTGCTTCTGACAATTTTTAGAGAGACTTATTACTTTAGCTAAATCGTACTGGCTATTATGAACAATAGCGAAATAAAGTGATTAATTCATCACTCTGACTAGCTGATATGGAAAATAATTATACATATTGACTAGCGATTATATATAATCACTGATTAATCACTCTGACCCGAACATATATGTACATTATTTTGAGGTTTTGTTAAAATTAAACTGTATATTTAGGGTTAGTAATTGTCAATAATATACAGATTTTTGTTACAAATACATATTTATATTATACATACATATTTTGTTATGTAAACAATAATATAGAAAAGCTCTCAAAGTGAAACCTTGAGCTATAGAATTCTGTATTAGTGTATAAAATAAAAATCACTTATGCAAAAAAAGCTTAATATTGGAGCGGTGACTCGAAACGAAATCTCCAAAAAAACTGGAGTCTTAAATGCTCCGCGCTATTACTTCCTCTCTCTTATGCCCGGTTTCTGAAACGTCAAACAGAAGTTATCTGTTTGGTATCTGGCAATTTAACAAGGACTGTCTTTGTTAAATCGCAAGATACTGAGCAGATAACTGCTGCTTGACGTTTCAGAAACCGGGCATTAGTATTTTTAAGGTCTATGAACTACTATCGTCTGACCTAAAAACATTTTGTCGGTTTAACGAATCAATGAAAAAGCACTACATCAAAATTATATCTACACTATATACAGGCACGAAGATGTATTCCATTACATGCTCTACACCAATAAACCTCTAGCGATATCGTCTTTTGTATGTAATGGAATTACAACGAAATATAGATGTAGGCCAACTATTTTCATAGTTTTTTTGCTGCTAGTTTCTAAAAATTCAAGAATTCATATACTTATACCTGGTGAATTACGTATCAATTGGAGCTTTGTTCAAAACATAAAAATAAAAGTAAATGTAATTCTCCAACTTATTTGATATTAATATAAAATATTTTCTCTTCAAATCTAGTTCGTAAAACTTAAGCGAATTTGATTGAATATTAGCGCACATGTATCAATACAAACTGCACAAAAAAGCAACAATACCATATAAAATTAATAAATATAATATCTATATAATTACAAAAATAGAAATAGTAAAATATAAGCATACATACTCACTTAAATTGTATGCTAAATGAGAGTTGCTGAAACTGTTTTCTCTTCTTTAGTGATAATAGAGATATTATAATTTCCAAAGCTGACGAAGAAAAAAGTATTATGATGTATAAACATGATGGAGGAATTCTGAATATTACGCAAAAATATTCGTGGGAACTTCAGAAATTCATGAACAACAAATTACTACCACGTAATTACCTACTCATTGATTAGGTTAGATCAAAAATGGAGCTTAATACAAAATTACACAATCTTCTGCGAATGGCTTTTTGTTATCTGCTGTAATAGGAAACCTGGTAGGTAATAAAAAATCTTGGACAATTTTTTTTTAACAAACTGAACTTTCATGGAGAATTTTACAATCGCTATGTCGATGATGCATATGATGCATATGCTGCATATAGTTTGACAAAGCTAATCATGTGCTACAGACATTTAATGCCTACCACATTTACACATTTAGATTGATTTTTTAAATGTTAAAATAATACATAATAACAATGGCATCAAAACAAGTTGGTGCATAAAAAACGTCAGTAGTAATAGATATTCAAAGATTTTAATAAACTATTAAATTAGCACACCCGGCTTTCAGGAGAGAGAATTTAAGCAAAGTTAGATCAATACTAGCGAAAAATAGTTATCAAAAAAAATTGTAAACAGAATACAGAAAGGATTGAATAATATTTACAAAGTGGATTCAAAATAAAGCTATAAAACATGTATAATAATATAATATATTAACCATACAAGTATTACGTTTACGCCTGAATTTTGTTAAATTCAGCTCTTGACTAAGTTTCTTTGCAAAGATTTGCCCTTGCTTTTGAACAGAATTGATCAAAAAAAAATAAATGTAGGGATAATTACTTTCATTCTAATGGTTTTTTACATACTTAATTTTGTTGATAGGAATTTCAATTAATTTGAAAAGCACATCTATCTTAGATGCTACAGTACGGTACATAACTATGAAACAATTACATTCCAAGTGATTTTTATTTATTCTACTTTGTTCGCGTCTACTACCTAATACATAATTGAGAAATAATTTTAAATACCTCCAAAACCAATAACGTTACATACGTACTTACATACATACATAATCAAAATAGTTGATAATCAAATTTTCCTTTTATTATAATTTATATAAATTTGAAAAAAGCGGATATAAACGTTTCAATTATTTCAAGAAATACTGACTGAAGATTCTGTGGAAGTCATTAAAGTGTACATTATGGTTACTTTGCTTCAAGTTTCACAATGTTACATTTTTCTGTTATTGAAACCATGATATTTTTCTAAAAATGGAAAAATTTTCAAATGGACATACTTAAATATCCTATAACCTAATAAATATTAGTGTTGCAGATATCCGACAAAATTAAGATCCGGATCCAAAACTATCCGGATATCTGAATCCTTGAATCCGCATTCGCTATCCAAACCCTCAGATCCGGAACCACTATCTGAAACCTCGGATCCGGATCCGCTATCAGAAACCTTGGATACGGATCCTCTATCCAAAAGCTAGAATCCGGATTAATTAATTACTATTGTACATTAAATCAGTGTGTTACATAATTATATACATTAACATAAGGTTTTCAATTATTTTATATTCTACAGTTTAACTATTTTCTACTACCCTACCTTTACACACTCTCACGAACTTTGAGATTTATTTTTTAATACTGGTACTTTCTGTATATGTTTATAAATCAGGAACAAACACTACCACAAATGAATTTCAAATTAAAAAACTATACCCATGAAAGTTCGATGTATGTATTGAGCGGAAAGGTCGCCACTGCAAACATTTTTGTTTGGAATTAAGTGATTTCTGCCTCATAATTGTTACTTCGTATTTCTTATTTAATTAGTAAAACCTTATATTTGTGTTTCTCTTCAGACCAAATACCTTTTGTTCCCGACTTTTTCATTTTATTTATTTAACATACCAATAAAGTAGATATTTTACATATTTATACAAGGCCACCGTATACTGTGAACAAACTGTAAACTGCACCTTCGTTTATGGAAACAAAATTTATTAAGTCATCCCATTAGGGATGAATTGAAAAGTAAGTATGGCCAAATTGTTACAATGTATATCCCCCATAATGTCACACGATTTATACAATCAATAGATCAAAACGTTATGAAATTAACAAAATTACACTACAGGAACAGTCTTCTATCCACTATAATACCAAACGACACGAATATTTACGATGCTTTGAAAAAGCTAATCAAAGACGCAGTAATGAACTTAATGGTAGCTTGTAACCATCTTTATCCTGAAATTATAGTAAAATGTTGAGGGAATATTTTGGATGGAGTTGTTTCAAATTTAGATAATGACGAAAATGTGCCACTCTCCATTCTACAACGTCAGTAAGTTAACCCAGTGTCCAAATCGCTTGAATTTCTGCGAATATTGGCACTCGAAGTAAGCCCTTTCTGTTACTTGTATGCATATACATTTCCGTAATGTGTGTGTAATGAATGTTTACTTATAAGCTACATTTGAAGGTTCTTACGTAGCCATTAGAATAGAATCAACGTGACAACAACTTTCAAGATGATGATGAAGAATGCCGTGGTAATGAGGCTTCCTTCGATATTATTTCTTTACAATAACATAATCTATTATAGATCTTTCATTTTTATTTATGTGCTCCTTTGTGTACTTATGAATATTTTTGTGCAGAGAAAACGTATTTGTTACAACATATAATACTCAATTAACCTTCGCTCATGATTATTTCCTGCAGTTTCTCCATAGTTTTCCATAGTTTCCCATGTTTTATATTTGATTTATTTTAAAGATTTCCGTATTTTGTTAATAAGGTTAATAATTGATGGATCAATGAATTTTTGTGTTTAGATAATGGTTGATGGGCATGGCTAGTTGTTTTTAAATTTGTTTGCACACATTAGACATCAATTTTTCCCACCGAAAAAGTGTAATTACGTAAATTTATAATTTAAGTTCTGGAATCAATTGGTTTTTAATTTATCTGGATTTTAATTGACTTTTGAGTGGAAAAAATATCATAATTCAAAGATATACATATATCGAAAAATTGTTATCCTTTATTATTTTTGCATTCCTACGTTGGTTATTTTCGAATTACACTCTTTTCAGTTACTGGATTTCCTTCGCCACAAGGAAGCGCACACGGTCCATCCAGTCCGTCTTTAAGTACCCCAGCTCCAGGATTAATAATGTCTGCGGGCGGTGGAGTCGGTGTCATTAGAAGGAACTGGGCAGCCGGTTGGCGAGAATGGAGACGTGCTGATCCAACTCTAATAAATAGCCTTTGGCGAAGCAAAATGGGTAATGGAATCAGAAAGCAACTAGGTTAGTTGCTTTTCTTTATATTAATCATGCCATTTCCTAAACAAACAGATGTACCTACATTTCGTTGTAAAACGTATTAAGAACTCAACGCAAACTGTATGCCACTGTTCTAACACGATATTCAAGTAGATAGAAAATTGGGCTAGTTAGACTCAAGGAATCAATATCTATAACTAGTTGCAATATTGCAAATGTATTAGATCGTTTGGTGGTACAATTTTTTAGGCATATCAACCCACATTCGCGTTTCAATGAACAAACAAATGAATGAATGCTAGATATTATTTAAATTTATTGTATTGACGTTTTTGTTTCGATTTACAGTATGGAGTATCTTCAAAACAATTATAGCACAAACCGTTACTTTAAAAATGTGGTAGCCACCGTAAACCGCACCAAATTTCGAAATTGAACATTTTGAAAACAAAAGCAGTTCAATTCGTGCTCTCAGCGGCACAAAACAATGACGTAATCACCTTTAGAAATTCAAAAATGTTGTGGACAGCGTAAACTTGGCCTTCAATTTCGAAATTGAATATTTCGAAAACGAAAGCAGCGCTCTCTCAGTAACAAAAATATTACCAATCCATCGTAAATAAATATAGTTATTACGAATAAAGTACCAAACATTTTTGTGCAACCTGATTGAATGAATCTATGTCAGTATTATGTAATTACTGATTTTTCACTTGTACAATTTTTGCATTTTTGTAATCATGTACAGTATGTAAAAAAATTAATCGTACGCTTTTAGAAGTTTGGCTGCTCATGGCGAATTATCTTAAATAAAGGATCTGCAACAATGATACCTCTACCGTATTGGTGTGTGGTGTAACAATTACAATTGTTACTTGTCTTGAGCTTTTCATACGTTGGATATGAACCCACCAACTCAGTTGTCTGCGTTCAATGTACGTCAGCACCGATATTATTTTCAAATCCTTGCGTATTTGTGCATTCCTCATCCTGTCCATTTTTGTGACTCCTCTTACTTTTCTCAAGTACTTCATTTCAGCCGCCTGTATTTTACTCTTTTGTCTGTCGTCTAGTATCCACGTTTCGCATCCGAAAGTTAAAATTGGCCTATATATTGTTTTGTAAACATTGACTTTTGTTTGCCATGTTACTTCTCTATTATTTAGAAAACCTCTATTCATTGCGTAGAATGCTTTCATTGCCTTGTCAATTCTGTTATTTATCTCTGCATCTTGTCCTCCGGTATTTTCTATTTGTACTCCCAGATACTGATAGATGTCAACTTGCTCTATGTTGACTCTCTCAATTTTAATATTCATTTGTAGCTGATCTCCGATTCTCATGACTTTTGTTTTTTCTTTGTTTATCACCATCCCATATTCTTTTAGTGTGGTGTTCCAAATTTCCAGATTTTTTTTGCAATGCCTTCTCCCCTTCAGCAACTATCATGACATCATCCGCAAAGGCGCCTTCCGATATTTTCATCATTTGTAAGGTTTTGTACACTATACATAGTTTTTTTGTTTTGTCAGAACATTTTTTGATTATGTCATCTATAAATACATTGAAGAGCAATGGACTCAGGCCTCCTCCTTGACATATTCCATCTTTAGTCACAAACTCATCCGATTTCCTATTTTTCCATATCACTACGTTTCTGTTTCTCCTATATCGACTTTTAATAGCCCTTATTATTTGCACGTCTATTCCCCTACTATGCAGACTCTTCCAAATCTTGGCTCTTGGTACTTTGTCAAAGGCCTTTTCCAGGTCTGTAAATGCTAGAGAAGCTATCTTTCCTTGCTGCAGTATCTTTTCCATCGTTAGATTAAGCGTAAATACGTGGTCTTGGGTGCTTCTGCCTTTACGAAAGCCGCTCTGGACTTCGTGCATGTTCATTTCTAGATCTTCTCTTACCTTGTTATCTAATACCTTCTCATAAACTTTCATAGCCGTACACAGCAGCGTAATACCTCGATAATTACAGCAACATTTGTTATCACCTTTTTTATGTATTGGTAGTATCATTGCTATCTCCCACTCCTCTGGGATTGCTTCCAGTAGTTCTTCATATTTTATTTCCGGCTTATTGTCCTCTTCTGCCATACTTTTCTCATATTCGTGGTCCTCTGGCTTCCTGTCCGTCGTGTGCAATAATTCTTCAAAATATTCCTTCCATCTTATCATAATTTCCTCGTCATCAGTGAGTGTTTCTCCCATCTTATTTCTTATGTATATGCTATCTTCCTCTTTTTTGCTCTGTCTCAGATTTTTCAGTATTTTGTAAAATAGTTTCTGGTTGCTTTTGCTGTCTTGCTCCAGTTTCTTTCCGAATTCTATCCAGGTGTTTTTCCTTGCCCGAGCAACTACATCTTTTACAGTTTTTCTTAATTTTTGGTACTCTTCATAATCTTTGTCAAGTACTTCTTCCAAGCAATTTTCTTTCTTTTGATATGTTCTTGTATCTCTGTGGTCTACCAGTATGTCTGCTTCTTGTTTTTAACTGTTCTACAAACTCCGCATGCCTCTCTTGCCGCTTCCAAGATAGTTGACTTTAGTGTCTCCCACAGTTGTTCAACATTTCTACTTCTAGATGTTTTCAGTTTTATTTCTAGTCTGCTTTCCACCAGTTCTCTATATTTTCTTGCGATTGTCACGTCTTTTAATCTATAAGTCTTTATCGTTTCACATTTCCTCATTAATCTTTTACCTCTTGAATCATTTTCTATACTGTCTCTTAGTGTTGTTGTCAATAGATAATGATCACTGCCAATTTCGGCTCCCCTTCGTACTCTTGTGTACTTCTTTTCTGTTGCTCTTTTCAATGATGACATAGTCAGTTATGGATTTCTGATTTCTACTTCGCACCTCTCGTGTATATGTATGTATATCCTTGTGCTTAAACCACGAATTTGTGATGATATTTGCATATTTTGCAGCAAGCAAAAATCCAGTAACCTTGTCCCATTGCCATTTCTGTTATTTTCTCCATATCTTCCTATGATTTCTTTCTATACTT
Source organism: Popillia japonica (assembly GCA_004785975.1). NCBI lineage: Eukaryota > Metazoa > Arthropoda > Insecta > Coleoptera > Scarabaeidae > Popillia > Popillia japonica. The sequence continues at coordinate 36,930 of SMLS01063872.1, forward strand.
CATCTTTTCTTCCCACTCGAGCATTGAAATCCCCTATTAATATTATTTTACCTCGTGCACCCTCCGTGATCTCAGTAAGTTCCTTCCAGTATTTATCCTTGTTTTCTTTGATATCATCTTCGTTTGGCCCATATGTTATGATAATTGTACTTATACTACCATTTGCATCTTTGATCTCCACTGTCATGTTTCTTTCTGACCAATCTTCCCATTTTTGTATCCGGTGAGCTATACTTTTATTTGCAATACATCCTACTCCTCCAGAGGCCCATGACTTTACGTTAACTCCACTATACATAAATATGTGCCCATTTTCTGTAGTTATACAACCTTTTCCTTTCTTCTTAGTTTCCGTAACCCCCAGTATTTCAAGGCCCGCTCTTTCAAACTCTTCTTCTAATTCTTTCTCCTTGCCATTTATGCCTCTGACATTCCATGTCCCTATTTGCCACCGTTTTTGGCTCTTATTCATTTTATTTCCTGATAGTAAGTTATTTTTCGTGTCTATCTTCTGTTCATATAAATCATACAATAATAAAGCATAAAACTTACAATGTGGGTTTCCGGGTGTTGACCGTGTCATGGTTAGTAAAGTATAACAGCATTTTATTTTATTTTGTAGATATACAATAAACTCTGAGTTTATTGTATATCTTGTGCATTTTATTTTATTTTGTACTGTTATATTTTACTAACCATGACACGGTCAACACCCGGAAACCCTCATTATAGAGACTCGGGCCGTGGAAGCCTTCGATATCATAAAACTTATGCTTAATTATTGCATTAATACAATTATGTAATTATACCCTGGAGGCTAATATTTAGTACGGCCGCCTTGAGCTGCAATTTCAGCCTCACATCGTCTAGGCACCAATTCTACCAGCGTCTGACATATGTTTTTGTCAATCATTCAGAGCTAACAATCGGCTTGAGAAAATTAATATTACTGTCGTTGACGCAAAATGGCTGGTTTCGAAATGGACCACCAATGTTCAATTGGATTAAGTGCCACCGATTGTGAAGGCCAGTCCAAGACCTCCGTCCTATTGGTATGAAACCAATTTTGCACAATATTGCAAATAATAAGTAAGACCAAGCCAGAAAAAAGAAAACTACAGAACGTATTGGTAGGGTTATTGCTCGTAAAATTTTAGTAAATCGAAGGCAATCTGCGGTTAAGATTGCTTATGAAATAAAAAACGAATTTAAAGTAAAATAACGAATAATATCAAAGAGATACCGCAGAAGAATTATTGTTAAAAAGCCTTTTATATCGGCTAAAAACAAACGAATTTGATTGCAATGGGCGAAAGATAAAATAAACTGGTCTCTTGACTAATGGAAACATATAATACGGTGAGATGAAACAAAAATCTTACTTTTTGGACCAGATGGTGTTATCCGTACATGGAAAAAAGCAAGTGAAAAATATAAAGCAGAGTGTTTGAGACCTACCATAAAACACGGTGGTGGCAACTTGCATTCACAAAATTGTTGATATCTTATTTTTATAAAAAAGTTTGACTTTGGCAGGACGATTAATGGTATCGAAGGCTTCATGCTCCGAGTCTCTATTATGAGGGTTTCCGGGTGTTGACCGTGTCAGGTTTTCGCCTCTAGCGTAGTTTACACGTCGAGTTGCCGGTCAACGCCCGGAAACCCTCATAATAGGACGACTAATGTTTTGGAGTTCAATGTCTTGGGAAGGGTGTGGTGCATTCGAATGTGTTGATGGAATCATGAGTAAACAACAGTAGTGAACATTTTTTAAATCAAAACTTCGGTTGTCTGCAGAAAAATTAAGCCTTAACAATGAGTCTATATTTCAACAGGATCGAGATCTAAAGTGTACAACCAAAATTGAGGAAAGTTGAATTTTTACTAATAGGATAAATTGGATTGACCTGCACAATCGCCGGAGCTTAATCCAATTGAACATTTGTGTTACAGAACACGCCTATTTGTAATAAAAAAATTATACTAATTGCAAACAGTTTCCCCAATTAGTATACATTGCCTTTAATCAAACAAATACAGCTATACTACACGTATATAAATCTATTACAGCTAATGTTTAAGCGATTCCGTCCGTATAATTTCACCGTTGCTTTGCCAATGAAAATGAAAGCTTACTAATTGAACATAAACTTTCCTATTCTCAGAGCTACAGTGCATAATTGAGTTCAAATTGAGGGTATTTCTTTGGACAAAGCCAGTTAATTATGTACTATTGCGTTCTCGTTTGTCTTTGCGCCAACCAACTCTATCAAGATCTCGCAACCTAATTGAATTTTAGTACAGAACTCGGTCACAATACGCAATAATTTTAACCAACTTTGCATCGGGAAAGCCACTTGAATTGCACACTGGGAGAGTATAATAGCATTTCGTAAAATTCGGAGTAGACTGGCAGCTGCAAGAATGCATAAGCATAAATGCAACTAAACACTGTAACAGCTGTATATGGGGAAATCAATGATACTCATTACGTCTAAGTCTAATCAGTTCATGGAGTTTATGTGCATGCATAAGTACGTATTAGCTACATGAATACTACACAACTGTTGTATTATGATATTCTTAATAAACTACCACATTAATAGCAAGAATAACATATACAACATATGTATACATATGTACATCTTGCTTAATGTCAAACATTAGGTAGTAATACGGCCTCACTATAAATTACTAATGTTTTGTTGTCGCTAAAAAAATATCAATGTCAATAAATTCATAAACGATCCATTATATTATTGTACGTTTTATTTTGGTCATATTTTAAAAACTAACAGTATTGACAGTCAATTCGTTGATTGTCAAATAAGTAAAGAATCGCAACATTTTGGTCCTTCGTACAGGATATTTTTAATTGTGTAATAAAACTGATGGTTGATTGAATGAACACGGTTCACTATGACATCGTAGTTAGAGATAACCATGTCTTTCTAACAAATCGCAGGATTACTAGTAACCGCACACATAATAAATAATCCGACAATTCGATTATATAATCTTATTTGATTTTGTAGAGGAAGATGTGACAACACAATTAAGTGTTAAATGACTAATGTATGTATGTATGTATGTCAACTAATTAATTAAAAATTAGTTGACATACATACTTTACTCTAATTAATATAATAAAACTATCTACAAAACAGGCTGGCGCATTAGTGAGTAGAAACTCAAAAATTATGAGTCATTAAAAATTATTGAGAAAAGGTATTCTTCTGCTTTATAACCTAAAATTAATTGCATATATACAAGGTATTTTATAACGTCCTACTAGACCGAACTAATATGTTTTTAACCCTCCGATCGGTGACAGTTTGATGACCGGTAAACTGGGGTACAAGGTCCCTAGGAACCTTCATAGAAAGATACTGAGTGACAAGCAACATAACCAAGCAGGTGTGTTCAATATATATATGTTATGTATACAGGTGGCGCACCACATTCCCGTCGGTTTATATACGAAAAACGGTAAAGTATTTTAAAAATCTTTTTACTAAAGGTTGTGTAGGTTCATTAGGAGCACATTTTAAAATTATTTGGAAATATACAGGATGATCCAAAAGAAAGTTACGTACCAAAGTTACGAAAATTTAAATGGAACATCTTGTATATTAGTGCATATTTTGATACTGTAGGGTAAATAAAGGCTACTTACCGTAATATTCCCTATACCTAACTCAGCCTGTTTTCGAGATATGTATTTTAATATTTTTGAAAATGTAGATCAAAATTTAAGAGACATTTCTATTTTACATATTTGAGCTAAATATTTTAAATTGTATTTATTGTTTATTCAAAGGATTAAACTTTATAACTAATTAAAGTTGATATCTAGAAATTATGTACGGTGTCTAAAAACAACATTTCTTTTTTGTTTAATGTTAAAGGCAAGTAATTCTCTTATGTTAAATGGAACAGCCTGTATTTATTACCACATTTAGATTCTAATTTCAATTGTTTTTAAAAGTGTATTAGGGTTTGCTATACCCATCTCTTCTAGTTTTTTTAGTAATTTATAGTTTTTGATTTTGAACATTAATTTCCTACCATTTAATTCTCAAAAGTAGGTTTTGATGAAATTATTATTCCAAATGGCTAATACCTATTGAACTAATCGTTTGATTGGATTTGTTTCACAATAATGAAAAGGCCTCTTAACTAAGTAAATAAAACTTTATGACACAAATAACATTAAATTGAAAAAAAAACAACTATTTTAACAAATGCTCGAAATGATGTCCATCAGTTTGAATGCAACGAATTCTCTCTTGAAAAGACTGTTTCACTTTTGATAAAATTGTTGGTGTTATAGAACGAAACGCTATTCTTATTCGTTCTCTCATATCGTCAGGTGTAGTTGGTGGTGTACCGTCTACTTTATCTTTAATATATCACCATGAAAAGAAATCGGGACTCGTTAGCTCTGGGGGTCTTGCTGGCCAATATTGAGGGCCTAAATGTATATAGACGGATAAGAGGTATAAAAATGTCAGCAAAAGTTAAGTAAAGTAATCTTGGTTTATTTAGGTATTACAAAGATTTTATTCATATTATGTTTTATTGTTTTGGCGTAGATGATCCAACTGTTGCTTGGCAGGTAAAACAGCATGCCAACTGCTGTGAGTGTTCAGCACAAACCGGTAATTGACAGGTCAAACATTTCGAAGGTGTTTTGCGTTGGCGATGGTATTGCTGACGACATAAGTGGCATGACCGACGACTAGTGCGAGGGGCAAATTCAGGTTTATCCCCCTGCTGATGTGGTGTTTGTATCACCTGAAAAGTTAAAAGAAAACAGGAGAAATAGACATTGATCCTTTATAATTTGTGGGATACTTTTATCACATATTTCGCCGGTTTATATGTTTATTGTCCGTCCACTGTCACTGAACTGTGTGGAGTGTAAGCTGCTTTCAAATTTGCCTGTAACATAAGCCAAATATCATCAATAGTGGCAGTTGTGCTGGTGAGTAATTTCTGAGGTCGTGAATTCACGTTATCAAAGGGAATGAATTTTGTAATGGACACAAAGCGATCATGTGATAAAGCAGCGTCGGTATGGGAGTGAAATTCGTAATATATTAGAATATGCGATAGAATAGGGACGCAGCATGAGCTTGTTACCGATGTAAGTATACAAGTAGAGACATTTATTATATCAGAAATAATTAAATATACATTTGCTTTTCTACTATTACAGTAATATGCATAAACACACGAAAAATAAGAATAGTACATCTTGTAAATGTATGAAATTAGTGATCGTGTGCACGACAGAGGAATTAAAAAAACTCTTACCGTTTTAAGTGTCTTCCAAAGATTGACAAACTGGAGAAACTTGATTGTATATTTTCAATGAATAAACTGTTGTCGATTAATTTTGTTATTATTGTGCTTCGTACTGCTTACGTGTTCTTTACAGTCTGTTTTTGACCAACACATTAGATATGAATTACACACTAAACATTTAATTTTTGAGCCATCGTATATTAAATCCGGGAAATTATTAATAAACTTATTTATTTCGTCTAACAACGGTTGTTTTCTCGATTTATGTGTTGACGACATTTTGTTACGTATACTTACACTTACATACATCTACAAGGTACATACAGAATGCTTCTGATGCAATACAATCACCCTCACATCGGCGCAGCTGTCTTGCAGGGAAATTGGCCCGCTCTAGTGATCAGAGAACAAAAGATTGATAGCGCATCATATTATATACAGGGCAATCCAATTAAGTGTCTACCATTGATAACTTTGTTATTATTAAAGATGCAAGATTGCTTAAATTAGCAAAGTTGTAGTACTTTTAACGCTCTTTTAGGCGGAAGAATAAAAAAAAACAAATGAGCAGCGCGTTTTCGAGTTTTGCCGAAAAATATGTTTCTTTCAAATGGAAACCCCTGTATATTATATCATTTTCTGCTAGAACTTCAAGTTTTAAACAAAAAATCTTATAAGATATTTTTTACTGGGGTTAAAATACTTGAGTTATAATGAATAAACAAAAACAGTTAAGTCAAGTGCATTTCTATGTACCTATGAAAACGACGATAAGTCTTTCAACCAAACGTAAAATATTAGTACAGTTTTATTAGTTTTCCACTCATAAGTTTCATTGTGCTAGTTATTAATTTGACAAAAAATGATTTTTACCAATGCAGAAAAGTGTGATATGTTAGAATCTTATTTAGTGTGCAGAAAATCCTCTCGGAGGGCAAAAGACTACTACGCTGAATTATATCCACTCCGAACACAACCACATGAGCAATATTTTCTGAGACTGTACCGAAATTTTAGAGGCAATGAGAGTGTTTTTGCCAAAACAAGGACAAAAAGGACTTTTATAATTAGCGAGGCCATGGAAATTGCAGTTATCGCATATTTTGAGGCCAACCGTGATAATTCCATACTAGATATTGTCAATGAATCTGATTTGAGTCACGGTACTGTGCATAGGATTCTTCCTTATAAGTATAAACCAGTTCAAGTTTTTTTGCCAGGAGATCCAGAGAGAAGAATGTTTTTTGCCACTGGTATCTGAACTTTGTCGCCAAAATGTAAACAACTTTCGTTATATTTTATGGACCGATGAATCGAATTTCTCAAATTCTGGAAGGTACAATAAAAACATCATCATTACTGGTCAAAGGAAAATCTTGTTTTAGTACATCCAAGACGCCCACAAGTTCGTTTCAGTTTAAATGTTTGGTGCGGTTTAATTGGTTAATTGGTCCTTTCTTTTATGAGGGCATTCTAACTGGTGAAAGGTACATATAGTTTTTGACTGAAATTTTGAATAATTTCTTAGACGATCTGGATCTCATAAGTAGACAGAATCTGCATTTTCAGCAGGATGGCGCACCTGCGCACAACTATAGAGGTACTAATCAATTTTTAAATATTATTTTTAACACTTCATGGATACAAACAAATGGCCCTATTCAGTGGCCTCCCCGATCGCCAGATTTAACGCCGCTTGATTTTTTTATGGGGTTATTTAAAGACCCAGATTTATAAGCAAAGTACGAAAACGTAAACGCCCTAAAGATTGCAGTTAGTGAAAAGATAAACCAAATAGATGGTAGAACCATACTGAAGGCAATTCGAGAAGTTTGGAAGCGTGTACAAAAATGTATTGAACAAGGTGCTATTTTTGAACATCTATGAAAAATCAGTGATTTTTATTTTCTTTTAATGATAAGTTTATGTATAAAATAAAGTGTATAAAACTTATTTAGCTGTTTTCGTTTATGCATCATAACTTCATTACTTTTAATTCCAGTAAAAAATTCCTTATAAGGTTGTTTGTTCAAAAATTAGAGTTCTAGCAGAAAATGATATAATATACAAAGGTTTCCATTTGAAAAAAAACATATTTTTCGGCTAAACTCAAAAACGCAATGCTCATTTGTTTTTTTATTCTTCCGTCTAAAAGAGCGTTAAAAGTACTACAAGTTTGCTAATTTAAACAATTTTGCATCTTTAATAATAACAGAGTTACCAATGGTGAACACTTAATTTGGAGTGCCCTGTGTTTATATACATTGGATATATTATAACTATTTTGTTTGATGACCCTGGTTTGTTTTGTTTGTAGTTGATAACGTTATGAGCACATATGCGACTACTCGATGGTGGATCTTTGTACCATGTCGTGCCATTTTTGGAAACAAAATGAGCAGCATCGGACTCACTGTGAGGTAGAGCAACAATAGCAGCAGAAGCTACTTCGCAAATCATATTTATCTGATCATCTTCGTTTTCATCGAATTGATCGGAATCAATTTCCACATTTGCTCCGACTTCGAGATCGTCCTCATATTGTTCTGAGCGATATGTAAGATCAGTCTCATCAGCGTCATCGTCAAACGGATCATCAGTATCGCTCATTTCATCATGTGTATAAGCCTGACATATTGCATCCGTCTTACGTTTTTCGTCCGCGGTTAAACGCTGGTAGCGTGTAGTATTATTCACAACCATATTCACAACATCCCAATCGTCGTCGGCCATTGCTCTAAACATGAAACAAAATCAAACAATAAAACAGAGAAGCACAAAAACACGTGTTTACTCGTCAATATGCAAGGTCCGTACGGACCTTGTACATGTGTTCACGTAGAAAATGCTCTAAAACAAAAAGAAAACCCCAACATGTGATCGAATTGCTCTAAAAGTGGTTTTAATCGATTCAGCACGTCGTTTTTATAGAATACATGCAGCGGCGTATTTCTTATGCAAGGTAATAAAAAATTATAAACTCCCAAAAGATGTAAAAGGTCCGATCAGGGTATTCAGGAATTCAACAATATATGAGAGATTTCCAATGCTATGTGAAGCTTTGTGCTCTTTATGCAGTTTGTGTACTTCTTCTTATCTGCGATTGGATTGATGTAGATTGTACACAAACATTACGTTCCTTAAGAGACAAATGTCTACTTGAATGGCCCAGGATGCAAATTTCATTATCGACTATTAATAGGGCGTTAAAGGAGTTCCACTATTCAGTGAAAATGGTAACGTGCGTACCAGAGAGGAGAAATACTCCTGAAATATTACTAAATCGCTTTGAGTATGCTATAGAATATAATAGGATAATGAATGAGAGAGACAAGATAATTTTTATTGATGAGTTTGGTATCCAAATCTATTCAAAAGTGTTTCGTGGCAGATCAACGAAAAACTCACCAGCTTACTTACACAAAGCTCAGATTCGTGGACGTAATTATTTTATTGCAGCTGCAATGAATTTAAATTCACTCTATATCTTTCAAGTACAAAATAGAGCCTACAACGCAAAACATTTTGCAGAATTTTTGGTTACGCTTATTGATTCTTTGCACAGAGACAATATCGTAGGTACATACTTTGACATGGACAATGTGCGATTTCATAAAACCATTGAAATATTGACTCTTATTGAAAATCATGGTCACCAACCCATTTACCTACCACCATATAGTCCATTTTTGTATCCTATTGAACAGTTATTTAGTCAATGGAAAAGAGGCATCAAAAGATCGCAACCAAGCAATGAAGACGAGTTGTATCAGTCTGTACATACATCTTCTGAATCTATAAATGCTCAACACTGTTTTAGTTACGTTCAACATATGGAGTCTTACTTGGGAGATTGTTTAGAAAGAAAGGAAATTCTTTCGTAAATATGTGTTACTATATCTAGTTATATCAGTTAGTTATATGTATCTAAACATCTAAAAAATTTTGTGTATTTCAAGTTAAATAAAGTAATATACATTTCTTTATAGTACAATTATTAGTGAAAGTTATTTGACAAATAAGGAAAGTGTATTGATATATGTGAAAACAATTTGACATATTTTTTACAAATATTGACAAGTGGGAATTACAAATGACAAATTGGAAAATGTAATTGATACATCGGAAAAAGCAATCGGAAAACCCTGTATATTGTATTTTATCAATTTCTTCATGTTATGTTGTAGAGGATAACAAATATACATATATTGAAATTTGTGAAAGGTTTTTTTGCACCCACTTTTCCTTAGCCTACTTCTAGATATAAATCAAAAGTCAGTCTAAAAAATAAATATGTATTCTGAATAATTAACATCAATAAATAATATTCTACTTTTAAAAAGAAACATTAAATGCAACACATGTAATAAATACAATATTTAACAAAATAATTCATTCTACAAAAACAAACCAAAATTTTTAAATCATACATATGTATGTGTAAAGGTACTTACTTATATGATGCAGGAACATAGTATTTATTTGTATGTTACAGAATTTGTACTAACAGCAATGTAATTAAAATAATTGTTTAATATGCAATATATTATGAAGCAATTTATTTCGTTCTTCCATTAAACTATTTTTTTTCTGTCTCTAAAATTTGATTTCTAAATTCCTCTACTTTACTTTTATTATCTTCTTTCATTTGCAGCTCCTTTTCACGTATTTGCCTTAATTTAGATATTTCTTGAAGAATTAAGAAGAGTTGATTTCTTTTAGGTTTTAATTTGATATTTTCCTTATGGTTACTTTCTTCTTCTACCCATCTCCTCCATCTCCCTGAACATCAAAAGTAAAAGTGGGAAACATGGCTTGATTTTTTTTATTTATCTCTGATAGTTGTCTAAAAAAGAAAATGTTTACAATCAAAAATAGCTATTTGATGCTAAGTATATGCTTACTCTTGAAATTCGCAGCTTGCCCTATTTCGGCCTGTTTTTTTATTATAAATTGTAATTTCTTTAAATCCCCTATCAACAGTCTTGTAGCTATTTTCAATTTAGGTTATTGTAAATGAATATCCTTTGGACATTTCTTCACATATAAGTTTCTACAAACCTTTTTTATTTTTTACTTTGATGCTTTTCCCTACACATGACACATTATGTCTATATAAATCTAACAACAGGTTTGTAGTTGCTGTACTCCATACTTGTTTCATAGTCGGATATGGACATTCCATATTTCCAGTGTTATCTATTTAGAGAACAACCATTTCAATTATTATTACATATAACCAATTCTGGTGCCCCAATTCTTTACAAAAGCCCCATAACCACTTCTACTTACCCGTTTCATTATTCTTAACATTTTCTAAAACCCTAATTATTTCTAAATGTGATATGTCGTCTACAAAAATGTCAAATTGTTCTAATTTCTTTTCTCGCACGGCTTTACGAAAAAAATCTCGAGTAAAGTTCATCATCTGAAATAGGATTTTATATAATTTCAAAATGTACCTACCTAAACAAATTTTAAAAAACATCTACCTTCTTGCAACAGTTTTACTATGTCTAGTTCGTCACACCACTGTACGAATTTTCCATTAATGTTGAATGTTATGTTCATTGCGTACATTTTATTCTGAATAAAAACACAAACAATGAAATATAAAAAGCTTATGTCACTGCTAAATTTGAGATCTGGACCGGTATTCTCTAACTCGAAAACGCTCAGCGTTTGTAAAGTGGTGTATGCTTGTGACGTCATTTGCTGCTCGTTTTTAAAATAAGGTATTCTGGAATTGCTGTGCGTTCGTTTTCAAAGAAACGTTAAGCGCTTTCAAAGCGGTTGCCTTCTGCTAGCTGTTTTGC
>SMLS01063873.1:0-21051 GCA_004785975.1 Popillia japonica
GATTCTGCACCTGTTCCTCTCCGAAGCTTCTTAATATCTCGTAATTTTATTCATGCCATGAATGCCAGACTTAGACTGCAATTACTCATTCCTCGTCATTTAACTTATCCTATTATATTATTTATAATATTCTTTCGAAAAGTATACGCACTCAGAAGCAATTATTGTAACTACAATCACATTAATGATGCAACTCTAGCAGCACGAGTGCAGCGCCCGTAAACTTCGTGGTCTCTTCACAGTCGTCTATTCCTTGTACTGACGCTCCTAGTTAATATCGGTTTTTGTATCACTTAATTAACTCTTGTTTTTCTTTTTATCCGAGTGACAATGGTTGAATCTCGAGCTTGCGGAATATCTTATGCAACATCGCCATTAAATCTTCAGGTGTACGCGGTCGCCTTTCGAACACATTTACAGTATCACCGTAAAAGAAACATTATCTGATTGCGAATCTACAACGATATTTCACCTTAATTAATGCTCCGATCGCAAACCAGGGGCATCGGATGAGGGATTTACGCACAGCGGAGACCGGGCGAATGTCTCTCTGGTCGGCGTGACCTCTGCCGGGGAAGTGCGAATTAAACTCGCCGAAAACGAAACAAATCTATATTGCCTTCGATCGGTGGATTTTCGCCGGGTAAAAATCCTAGTATCGGAAGGTCGCGCACTGGAGATTTATGTCTTAATAATTAATCGACAAGCCGTTCCGATTACAGAAACGAGGTTATTCTGCTCGTTTATCACGGGAGTGGCGTAAAACTATGTAGCGAGAAAAAAGTATAAGCAACATCGGGTGATATTTTGTTTATGAAAAATCAGGGATTATTGTTGTGATGAGATTAATGTTTTTGCCTCAGTTTTTTTCGTGTTGCTCTTTAATTAAAAAAATTACAGAAATATGTTGTATGCATAGTACGGATATCAGTATGCGAATCTCGTATAAATGAGCTACGCATCTTGAATGTGTATGATGACATACATACATATGTAGGTACCATCTTTTTCAAATTAATTGCGAATCGAAGCGCGACAAGTTTTGGATCGATATGCAACTAAAACTACACGAATTTGCACACATAGCGATGCGTAATTCAGAATTTTCGTAGATAGTTTGTGATTATTATTTTATTGTGTAGTACCGTTTCGTAATTTTTTATAATTTAGAACAGAATCTATATAATTATAGTAAATTAAAAAGTTATAGCAGTAATATTTCCTGAAGGTTTGAGAAAAAAAATGGATAATAGTAATACATATGTATATTCCACATGCGAAAGGTATTAGCAAGTTTAGGTATTAGAAGCAGCGCGGCGCATGTAAGACAAGGATAGTAGTATTGTAGCGATAGATGCTCAAAGAGTGGCTGTTTTGTGTGTTCAATGCGTTATTTAATTTATATATATATTTATGTAGCTTTCATACTCACCGCAAAAGTGAGATTCTTCGATATAATGGTGCGCTCACATAGTAGGTACTATGATTTTCGAAAAACGTTCTTACTTTATCGAAAATGGTTGTTTAAAAACAATTTCTCGCGATTAGAATGTAAACAGGAAGCGATACAATGTTTTAAAAGGGGAAATATTATGTGCATGTAATAATTTTTATGCATTATGCTATATATAGACAAGCGTATTATTATTAATGCTATTATCTACATCAATTTTTCTGATTTCTTTGATCTGTTATATATACGGACAAATCTCTTAAGCTGAAAACTCCGGCGTCCGTCTTCGAGAGATACAAGTTTGGCGATGACAAGAGAAGAAAGGAAGACAATTTGATGACAGAAACAGATCAAAAAAACATTGAAATTGAAAAGGAATTGATAAAACCCGTATTTATATCAGTAGTATACATATCTGAAAAGAATTATTATAACGCAAAGCACTAAGTGAAAAAACAATTATTAAACTGTAGTCGTGTGACGGTATGGCGACGACTTAAAGATGCTGGGATCCATTCGAGAATTATTTTTTAAAATGTGTTTTTATCATTAATAATTTGCATAATGCATAAAAATTATTACACGCACATGATATTTTCCTTTTAAAAAATTATATCGCTTGCTGTATCGCGAGAAATTGTTTTTAAACAACCATTTTCCATAAAGTAAGAACGTTTTAGAAAAATCATATACACTAGTGTGCATAAGTTATCGATCACCTGTTTACGGTTTACGCGCCTTAATTTTTTTTCCGTTTATCCTGTTATGTTAGTTTTGTAAAAGTTTTTACACATTCGGTAAACGGTTGAGAACGACGACCCACGCGTCATCGAAACGCATGTCCCGAATTAATTAAAATTTGTGGTGTTTTGAGTTACCGGAATTACCTATGACATTAATGCATATTATGAACAGGATTGGTCCTAGGACGGACCCTTGACGTACTTCTTTGTTCACAATCTTCACTGCGGACAACTCTCCGTTGTAACACACTCGTTTTCTGTTCTGCGAGTAGCTCCTTAGGAAGCTACGTGAATTTCCTCTAACAATAATCTGTCTTTAAGGAACACTAGTTTTGTTAGTTGCTCTCTGAAAGTACGTTGTTAGTGCTGTATTTTTTACTTCTTCCGCCTTTGTTGCATAATCTTTCCTTTTTGTTGTGCGTACATCTTTCGATTGTTTGGTTTTAGATACTTCGTTTACATGTGTTAGTTCGTCTGTAAACCGCGACGAATTAATCGTTTTTACTAATTTCTTGCTACGGTGTCAGTTCCTAACAAAATGTTGCGCTACTTGCGGAAGAAAGATTCAAATCTTCTAAACGGAAAAAGAGCTACATGTTCTTTAGATCTGATTTATTTTGACTAACATAAACTAGATCACAATTCTTACATACAATTTTGTAAATTCCATACTTTGCTCTCATTTTTACTTTGTCTTTGGGATTGATTAAAAGATTTTTTATTGTGTTATTATGTAGTTGCGTAACACATATTTAGGCTATATTGTTGAAAAATTGTTATATCTGTAATATAACGATCGATACACTAAAAAGAATTGTCAAAAATAGGAAATGCAAACTACGGCCATTCGGCGAAAATTAACCGGCGCCTGCTGGGACGAAATCCGTCAACAGATAATCTAAGCTTCGGTTATGGATTGTGACCGTTAATTTAACGTTTTTTGGTTTAATTCAAAATAGTTTAGCGATAATTGCCTTTTTAAGTTATAACTGCAATACAATGATAAATATACTAAACAAATGGTCAAAAATAGTAACTGGAAAATACGGGGATTCGACGAAAATTAACCGGTGTCTGTTGGGGCGAAACCCGTCAACAGATCATCCAAACTTCGGTAAATGATTGTGACTGTTAATTTAACGATTTTTTGTTTAATTAAAAATAGTTCAGTGGTATTGTTGAACAAACAAAAGGTTATACCAATCACATTACTGTCAATGTTCTAGAGTAGAGAAATGATTTTATTGTAACCATTGCCTCCGAAAAAAGTTGCAACAAACTTGTATTTGTGTAATATGTGAGTGATCAAAAACTTATGCACACTACTATACCTACCGTATGAGCGGACCATTATATCGAAGAATTTTGCGGCGAGTATGAAAGCTACATATATAAATTAAATAACTCATTGATCAAGCAAAACAGCCACTCTTTGAGAATCTATCGCTACAATACTGCTATCCTTGTCTTACATGCGCCGCGCTGCTTCTACCTAATACCTTTCGCATATGGAATATACATATGTATTACTATTATCCATTTTTTTCTCAAACCTTCATGAAATATTACTGCTATAACTTATAATTTACTATAAATACATAGATTCTGTTCTAAATTATAAAAAAATACGAAACAGTACTACACAATAAAATAATAATTAAAAACTATCTACGAAAAATTCTGAATTATGCATCGCTATGTGTGCAAATTCGTGTAGTTTTAGTTGCATATCGATCCAAAATTTGTCGCGCTTCGATTCGCAATTAATTTGAAAAAGATGGTACATACTACCACGGGACCGTTTAACTATGCCATCAGCAGTTGTCGTGGGTCTCGCAAGTATGAAATGTCCCTGCCAATCTACCCATTAGGACAACGGAATAGAAATCTTGTAAGTAAATGGCCACACTTACTAGAGATAGTCATATTAATCTTTGAGGGTATTGTGTAGTGGTAGTAACAACTTTGGTGTCATCTGGCAATGGAACTGGATATCGTAATAAGGAACACCAACGGAATACACATGGACGTACTAAAAGATGTGCAGTAGCTGAATCCTTACTACTGTTGCATCATCTTCAATAAATTTAATTTTAAGTTCTCTTTTAGCTCAATATTATTAACATTTGCTATTAGATTTAACTTGACACAGACATTAAGACCAATTATTGGTTTGCTAGAAACATCAGTTACTAAAACTTGATTTTGAAGTCTTTGCCTCTTTCATTACAATTTCATATTAAGAACAAGAACAAGAAGCTAAGAACATTGAACTTATTACCACTATAAGTTATTATCTTTTGATCTAATGCAATTACATTATCTTCTAATCTCAAGATTTGTATCGACCTTTAAGGCCACTTTACGCCATGCTATTCATAATTTCATACTTTCTCTATACTATCATATTATCTAGATACTAGAAAAAATAGTCAGAAACAGTATCATGTAAATCACAAACCTGCTTCCATGTTTTGGTAACTATACTAGATGCTATACTATTTTAAAAACTAGATCCTGTCCTATTTTTGATTCTAAATTATTGACCACCTGTATCTTTTCCTCCCAAAAATCAACATTATTACTTAAATTTACATTATCCAACTTTATTAACTAACTATTTCATTAATGCTATCTATAAACAACAAATCATCACTAGTTACATCATTGTTAACCTCATTAACTCTAAATTTTCTTAAATCATTATTCAATCGGTTATTGCCACACTTATCTTGACTGCTTATCTCACTCTTACTTTCATTTAATTTGCAACCAATATAAAAATGTCCCAATTTACCACCAAGTGTTGCATTTCTTCCCAAAAGGAAAACATTTTCCCTTTCGGCGTCGTCTACTTATCACACTTAAAACAGTCATATTCCCTTACCACACCAATCTTTTTCATTGTTACTTTTTAAACGGCGTCTACTTCTATTCCATTTAATCCTTTCACTTGAACCTAATGTTAAATTAGCCATTCTTAGCAATTTTTCTTGTAGCTCTATTTATATTTTTAACGCCAAGTGATTCGTCTTGCTGCTCAAAATTACATGTCTTGCTAACACTTTGAATTCCTTAGTAAAATGATCTATTGATTCTCATTTTTCCTGTGAAAAATTGGAATCTATCGTAAGTCTCATTGTTTCTTGGTTTGCAATTCCCATCAAAAGCTTTTACTACTTCACTGAACTTTCCTTTTTGTTCATTGGCTAACTTCATGGTATTATATAATTCTATAGCTTCTTTATCTGCTACATTCAGAAAAATAGCCATTTTTATTTCATCTGTTTCATCTTCCGGTTTTGCAATAAATCTAAATACCGTTCTCATTTACTTAATTATCTAACGTTTACAACTGTTGTCATGCTAACTATTGTACTCAATGCCTACTCTACTTATATTAACATAATATGTAACAACTACAAGATGGGGACCACCACATAAATTACGACATCTTCCATCACTACTATGCAATACCATTAACCGGTGGGATCGTCTAAGAGAAGAAGAAATAAGACATACAAACTAGGAGCAAAGGGCAACAATAACAATCTTCTCCTCACGAATCTGACAGCATTATCAGCAAAATGTGGAATTAGGACTTTAACCAACGGTTGTAAAAATTTGCAAAAGTAGGTATTTCGAAATATAATTAAAGTCTGTTGCTGTGAATTGCACCGTAAATCTCCAATTCAACTGATTCCTTTCCATGAATGTAACTCTCATTCTTCGCTTTGTTGGAATGCTATTGAGGAGATGGTACAGGCCAAATTGTAACTCGTACGGAATTTTTCCAGTTACTTTTGTTGATGTTAAGCACTAGATTTAGCTTTTCAACACTTTTTTGCAGTATTAATTAAAAAAAATCAACTGATTGAAACTCACATGAGTTGGTATTTGGCTGTGAGGGACCCCATCATGGGATTCCAGTTCCTCCAATTAACAACGTAATATTACTTACCACGGGGTAATATTGTAACAAAACCCATATAAAATCGTATACAGACACTACCCCGCAAGCACTACTAATTATTTCAATTTTCTAACATTAGCCATCATGTGTCGTGCAGTAACACATCGTTTGGCTACCAAGCTGTTTTGTACAGTAGTGTAACTAATGGATTTCCAATTTTACTACTACGAAACGGTTGTAATCCATCAGTTTAATTAGTATAATTGTGGCTTGAAAGAAATCAATCTGCGTTAATCTTCAACGTATTGTCAATTCCAATTGGTACTCATGATAATTTTCTTTATTACATATGAAGCTGTTTTCATACTGGTAGGAAATCTAGCTGCCAAAGGTTGTTGTTCTTTTACTTCATGACTAGTTGCACTTTTGTAAAGAATAAAGGCTTTATTACTATTTTTTAGTTTGTGTATATATTCATATTTTGAGGTTTATCACCATTCAGCAGACAGATTTGTGTTTCAAAATGAATTACAACAATAATAATAGTGCTTTGGAAGTCTCTGTACTTTCATCTACTATATTTTTCTGTATTTTATTATTGACAGAAAACTTATGAGACTGTGACTTCTGCTACTGATATGGACGACGACAATTATATAGGCTTTGTTCTTTTAAGCTAGAGTTAGAGCCTTCTTAAAGGAAATTACTTAATACTACTACATCCGTATAGACTTTCTAGTGATTAGCTGGAAATCATTACAAACTACTGGACACTCTAAGATATGTCCTGAAACAAGAAACAATTTTTTTAACGTACTGAATAATGACTAGTCAAAAGAAAAAAGAAGTTAGATAATTAGAAATCGGTTGGCAACAGTTAAATAAGTACATACTTTCAAAACCAACCCATTGTCTGCGCTAATTTAAACTTTGGAAGGAAGTCTGTTGAAAAAAAAGCAAAGCACGTATACTGAGCAAGAAAAATGGAAGAAATTATCGTATTCATGATAGAAATTATTGACACACAATATCAAGTCTGAAACATTTTGTAATAAAAACGCAGCTTGGATTTAAAAAAATTTATTATCCTAAAATACTCCTATTCTTTATGCAACATATTACAAATAAATTTTGTTCATATGCAAATCACGCATCACGGAAGAGAATTTTCTAGACTGACCATAGAGATGACAAATGCAGACACGTTCTTATATTTAGGTAACTACATACATACATATATACTTTCTGTCTCAGTTAATTAGTAAAAAATTGGACAAATTGGAACTAGATTTTAGACTAATTACTCCCTCCATATTTGATTCATGTTTTTGACGCAACCACGTATTATTATTCGACTTATTCAATAAGGATATGTACACGTTAAGTGGTAAATGTAATCATCGGTTATTTGTTGATGCAATAACACTTACACTTAACATAATTCTGTTTGTAATACGACCAACCTGAAAACGGATATCACTTAATGAGAAAATAATTTCCCTAAATTACCAGCTGCACGTTCCAGGATGGTACCAGCACCCACTATTATCATTATTATTACTACGAGATGTTCACTTTGGGGAATAATACGCTAGAAGTTCGTTAATGTGCTGATGTAATTAATTTATTTCGTTCGCACTGACTAAGTTTATGGTGGGGATCTCTTACTTTGTTAGGTGGCAACTTTGAAAATTCTAAATCGGCGAGTAACGAATAAAGTTTGGAATGGAAACTTTACGCTCTTCTCAATTCGCCAAGTGTATATTGCCCAGTCAACAATACGGTGGTGGTGTTTAGAGACGCGTACTTTTATTAACACCGGAAGAGATTTATATAAACAAGATACTTCTAGTTAAAATGTAATTTTACGGATAATTTTAAGCCAATCAACGTTTACCCTTAATACGTCCTTTTCGTCCTAATAATCATGAAGTTTTGTGTTGTTAATTTTTGGGTAAATTCAATTCATTCTGAGTTTAGAAGCGAATAATTGGTTATTGCTGTAATTGTCTGTTAAATTGTAGAAGTTCTCTAGAAAACTGTATTATACTATAATAAATAATAAAGCTAGAGATATAAAATATTACTCTATTGTGGTGTAATACATAACTTATATCCTAAAAATTACCAAAGTCGCTATTCCTTACGAAAGTGCAGTTGGTTATGGAGTAAATCAATAGTCACGTTTGGCAGTTAGATTTTCTATTGGTATGAACACAACTTAATGTGTGAAAAAGACAAATTTTCACTGGATCTCTTGGTGTAGCAGTAGAACACTAATTCACTATCAGCCATAGGGCACCAAACACTTGGATAATTGCCAAATACAACGCAGTTTTATTATCGCCTTGATAATGACAGCATTGCTGTTGAAACGCGTTAGCAATTATCCAAATGTTTCATGTTCTGTGGGTGAATTATTGTGTAAAAAACAACGAAAAAAAAATTCCACTAGTACCAGTTGGAAATGGTTACATTTTGAAGATTAAGAAAAGTAGGGAATTAGTTGCCATCCACAACTTTAGCAATTGCAAAAATGCAGATTTTCGTTAAAACTACAGTTGATTTGAATTGTCAGGTATTCTTGCCTTAATTTAAAAATAGGGAGCTATCAAAGCAAATCTTGTCCATTGCGGCTGTAGAAATGGTTTGATTACTTAGCTGCTTGGTTTTCCGAATACTTATCGGCAGATACGCGGGTCTGTGGTGAAACGAATTCTATTCTGTAGAATCGATTAAATCGTTTGGAATATAATCGCATATGTTGTACTCTATCAACTTTGCTTGTGCTATAGAATGGTGCTTCAACAATCTTCGACGAATTTGTCAAAGTACGTTTAATCGCGAATTTACTGTATTTTTTTACGGTTTTTTACGTTTTATTTGGTATTGTTTTTGTAATTCAACTTATTATAGATCGTAAGCAAATGAAGCAAATCACTTCTATTCCACTGTAGTTATTTGTGGGTAATAAATTTGTAATAAATTCCTGCTATTACACAATGAGATAGAAAACAATATTATCCCTATATTCAAGTATTTACACATCACACAATGTAGTCCTCTTCATTTTACACGCACCTGTACACCTTCATATTCATACACACACAAATTTATATACATAAAATAACCTACATTTTTACAACCTCATACTTTTATATGAGTACATTTTAAGATTCAGTGTCACTGTAGTTCTTCATTAGTAGCAATACTTTTACATTTAATGTAGGTACCTGTATTAATGTGAATTATCCAATACCAAAATTATTCAATTTATGTACAAAAATTTTGACAAATTTTCTAATTCCATTGACATGTAATATATATATAACTTTATATATTTATATAACTTTATAAATTAATTCTTTCAAAAATATTTTCTAATAATCTTTTTAAATTAGTTCGCTATAGAATGTTTTATTAATATTAAGGTATTTTTATAGAATCTCCTGAAAATGGCCTTTGGCCGAAACATGTGGAGATAATTATAAATAAATATTTTCTATGTGAGAAGAACTGTGTATTTTTATATATTCAAAAAATTTTAACAATAACAGAAAAATAGAATAGAGTAATGAGAAAAAATGTCACTCACTTTAACCTTCCTGATATGCACTTTATAAAAATATTTTGCCCCACACAAGGTGGTTGGTTATTTAATTAATCAAATAAGACCCTTCTTTCCTATCACTGGAAATAATAAAACTATAGACATAATAATATATATATAATATAATTTCCCTTGGAACAGCAATGTTCGGACGCAATGTTGGACATTTATAGGTATAGCATATCATTATCGCAACAATCATCTAGGTGCATAAATGTGGTAACTGCTCTTATTGCAGACCATCTGTCCTACAGGCATATACAGGGTGTGTTTGAAATAAAAGTAAAAAATATTAAGAATGATAAGATACCATTATGTAGAATTTAAATTCAAAAAATTTTTGTTCAATTACGACGCGAATGCCAAAATTAAAATCTCCCTTATAAATTGTAATATGCGCCGCCTATTGAATCGAGAATGTTGACCTCGCCAAAACAGTTGTTGATGTTATAATCGATGTTATAAAAACTACAAGGTAACGCTGATGTGTCAGCTACACCTACTCTGCGCTATATGCATTCGGTATAACAGAGTGGTGGGTCGAATATTTTATAAATATCTTTGTCATTTCTTTTCTCGCGTTTGGAAAAGAATTTGCGCAAAAATTTAATAAAATAATATCTTTCCATTTTTCATAGTCTTTACTTTTACTTCAAATACACCCTGTATATTATATTTCCAAATACAGCGAAGGAAAAGATCAGATTAAATAATATTTCATGAGAAGCCCTAAATTTCCTGGGTTATTGGGGCTATAGTCTCTACCCATGTTGCATTAATTGCTGCGAAGATAGAGGAGCATAATTATATAAACCGCAAAGAGTATTGCGGCTATTCAAAAAAAATCGAACAGTACGTTATATGTTTATATGTGTTTGAAACAAAATACAAAATTTCAATTTTAATATCATTTTGAACTCTCATTTTACAATGTTTTTAACATCGATACATACACGTCGAGATGTCAAAGTTCGATTTGGATTTTATTGGTTATGTTACCGTTATCGACACATTCAAAGCTGTAGAAAACAAGCGGAGCAATGGGGACGGAGTACGGTGAGAGGAGAGAAGTAGAAATGTAATAGAGTACCAAACTAAAGAATAGAATCCAATTTTGCTATGCAATAGCACTTCTCTATTTTATGGAGTTTCACCACTGAATCTAGAATATTTCTTATCGCTCGTCCAAGATTGGCTACTCAGTAATTTTATAAGTTATCTCATCAGCTGGTGCTATGATCATTGAGTCTTGCATTTTATACATGTGTACTACTAAATTTAGAATACTATTCTTTCCTCATATTCCTTTTAATTTTCAGATTCTATCTCTTGACAGCCAAATAGTTCATCTTTCAGGTTTATGTGAACTTATTGTGTTGTTGTGCTATTTGTGCTTTTAGATATTTTAAAAAGACCTACTAAAAATATTTGCTAATTTGAAAATCATTACCGATTAGAACAGTTATAGAATATCGAGGAAGTTTCCCAAAAACGCTATCGGTGGTAAAAATTATATTTAGTGATGGTTTTATGCGATGTGCGTTATAAAAAACGTTAAGCTTAAATATAAATATTTCTGTAGATCCGTAAATTTCGCTGCTTTAACGCACTTCAACAATTTAGAAGACTACGTTCACTTGTGAAAAGACAGATAGCTGAAGCGTACTCAAATTACCTAGATGATGTACAAAATAACATTTCCACTAATCCATACCGATTTTGGTCCTTTGTCCGGGACAAACGACAGAAGAGTAGAATTCCTGGACGTATGGTGTTGGACGGTGAGAGTCTGGATGATCCGCAAATGATTGTTAATGGATTTGGGAAATACTTTGGTAATGTGTTTACGCAACCGTCCTTTGCACCTAACCATCAGGATCATAACAACGTGAATACCTGTCTTAACATTACCGTTTTTTCTGAGGATGAGATCGTGAAGTCGATAATCCGACTTAAAGATAGTTGTAGCTCTGGTCACGATCAAATTCCAGTTTTCTTTATTAAGGATTGCAATCGTGTTCTGGCATATCCTTTGGCTAAACTTTTCAAATTAGCTTTAAGCACATCATCTTTTCCTGATGTATGGAAAATGTCCCGTATCGTACCAATATTCAAGTCCGACGATTCCTGTGACATAACTAACTACCGTCCAATCGCAATTTTATCGAACTTCGCAAAGATATTTGAGCAATGTCTTTATTCTGCAATTTACCCTGCCGTCAAGTCGTTTATTGTTCCAGCTCAGCATGGTTTTACCGAAAAGCGCTCTACTGTAACTAACTTATGCCAGTTCACCCAGTTCTTGTCACGCGCCTTAGATTCACGGTGTCAAGTTGACGCCTTATACCTGGATTTTTCCAAGGCCTTTAATCGCCTTGATCATTCTATTATTCCTATTAAATTAAGTTTATTTGGTTTTAGCACGTCCCTCATCACTTTTTTTGAATCCTATCTCTACAACAGGCGTCAGTCAGTGTTTTACAATGGTTACACTTCCGATGAGTACTTTGCTTCCTCCGGCGTTCCTCAGGGGTCTAATCTCGGACCGTTATTATTTATCATTTTCATTAATGATATTTTAACATCTATAACTTCCGAAGCCTTAATGTTTGCTGACGATTTGAAACTGTTCCACGAGGTTTCGAGCTTGGAGGACTGCGAACTTCTTCAGGCCGATCTGGAAAGAGTTTCTCAATGGTGTGAGGACAACAACCTAGCACTCAATGCCCGGAAATGCAAGATGATTACTTTTACACGTGTGTCAGCTCCGGTCATTTTTGACTACAGCTTAAGAGAAGCCATCCTGGAGCGTGTTGAACTAATTAAGGATTTGGGTGTATTGTTCGTTGCCGGACTCACATTTGCGCAACATGTTGCTTATATTACCGCTACTGCCAGGAAATCACTTGGATTCATAATACGTACCTGTGGATCTTTTTCTAATATTACGGCTTTGATGGCCATGTATTACGCCTTCGTGAGACCTCGCTTAGAATATACTATTACAGTCTGGAATCCCTATTATTTAGTACACAAGAGGCAGTTAGAGATGGTGCAGCGTAGATTTACTAAATTTGTTTGGTTTCGTATAGATAGACGCTATCCAGAAAGGAACACGGATCAGACTCAACTATTATCGCGGATTGATCTACCGTCACTCAATTTACGACGCATACTTTCCGATATATCTTTCCTATATAAACTATGCCATAATAACATTGACTGTCCCATGCTGCTCCAACAACTTCAGTTTCACATTCCTCGACTCGAAGCACGTCACTCTAACACCTTCTGTATCCCATTTCCTCGAACCAATATCTTGAAAAAGTCTCCCCTTTACACCATATGCTCAAATTTTAACTTTATTTCCGTACACTGTGATATATACAACTCTTCCTTGGGCGTAATTAGAAACGTAACTGCTAATTTGTATAACAATTTTGTTTAACTCACAAGTTCTAAAAAACTTTATAATACCGCTGCTGAAATTATCATTCTTATATACATATTTCTGTTTCCTGATTTATGTAGAGAATAAGTAATGCTTTTTTATATATTGTTTTCCCCATTTGATTATTACTGCTCGTTTGTATTTCTTTTTTTTTATATTTTTTGTATTATCTGAATTGTCCTGTTAATGGAAATTGTTTCTGTAGGGCAATAAAACTTATTATTATTATAATCTTTTAAAAATTCCCGGCGCCTCCACCACTATATCATTGATTCATTAAAACAAACAACAACAAAACACTAACCATGCATTTGTTTGGAAAGATTGAGGGCATTTAAGAACATTATATGAAATTGTTGTCATGTGTGTTACAATGCCACTATCACCCACAGGACACCAAACACCTTGATAATTGTCAACGCATTTTGACAGCCAATGCTGTCATTATCAAGGCGATAATAAAAAGTGTTTGTTCCCAAAAGTACTTATCCACAACTACAAAGAGCTGAAGTTTTTCGATAGAAAAATTTAGGCAAATATATTTTACAATCTAAACACGAAAGCTGTACGAAATATCACGACCTCCATTAGCAAGTATAAAATAAATTTGATAACACTCATGCTACGCCCATCTGCAGAAACCCCTAGTACCATTACCGCGGATTTTATACAAGTCGCCCAGAGAGGAAGATCAAAAGAATATCTCATCGTTGCGAACACTTTGTAAACGTCAATGTCTAGATGCTGTACACCCCGAACAAGACGACTGAGATCTCAATACAACCCAGTTCGGACACTCTAAAACACGAGGACTTGATCGTTAAACTGGAAAATCGGAAGTATAACGAGATGGTTCTTCCGTATACGTAGAGTGACTTCAGTTTTTGAAAAGCATCCTCTAATTAGTTGATTAGGGAATGCCTCGACGTTATCTACATGTAATCGGACGAAATATTAAACAAAGGAAAGTAAGTTTTCATTAACTAATCTTTTGATCACATTTTGCGTGGTAGGTTAATGAATTTAATAAAATAACTTTCGCACAACTTCCTTGCTGATTTCTAATTTGATGTTGAAAGTAAAGTGGAACTGCTGTACTAGGGATTGCAAGTATAATAATACGATGTATTAAATAGCAGTAAATTTCAAACATTTCCCTTACACAACCATAGGTTGTGTGCATGAAACTTTACAGCATTAAGCAGGAGCAAGTCCTCGAAACTTAATTGTACGCAGATGTTGCATTTCCCTAGTTTAGACTTGTACATAATACAATGTACATATCTGGAAAAGGGAAGTATACAAAATTATCGTAATTTAGTACTTGTTCGAATTAGCAGTAGTAATTAAGTACAGCAAACTATTCGTTACATAGTTGTAGTTTCGGTAGCTGAGAAACTTATTCAAAACAAACATGTTGATTAGCATACTTCAACATACATATCAATAGGAGTAGTCGATAGAAACTATGGGGGATTATCAGCCAACCTTGCTAGTTATCATTTTTAATTTTAATAAGCTTAATAAGCTAATATTTCAACAATAAAAATTGAAGCACACTTGAGTCTCCTTTGAAACAAGCTTGAAGAAACGACTGATATCGCGTTGAACAAAAACCTTCGATAAATGCAAGTAATATGTTTAGTACAAAGGCGGCATATTACTGACTGAAATTACATCCGACTCCAGCCATAACTTCGCTGCCTTTATATCGAACACAAACTGCATTTATCGGAATTTCCTAGTGTACTTCAAGCTCAAATTGCGTTTCGTACTAACGGTACATTTGTTAAATGTCGGCTACGTTTATTAATTATGATGGAGAACCAGGTATATACGAAGCAGGTGCGAAAGAAAGATGGACAGGCAGAGAGAAGTTTGCACACACATTTGCTCAGTCCTTATGGCACGTGTCCTCCGCCTCTTGTGGGATGCTACGGTTTCTCGCATATATGTACACTTACACATACGAGTACTACACTGCACTACTACAGTGTTGTTCTGTTAAATATTCATAGAGTAGCAGATGTGTCCGCCTACGTAAAATCCTCACGGCGATATTATCGATTTGCATAAATTCATTAGTACTTAACGGGGCAAAAGTAAATAATATCGTCGATATATCGGCGCAAAATCGACAATCGTTTCAATACATTGTCGTAAAAGTAAACAATTCAGCCATTGTTGGTTAATTGTGAATAAACATTAAAAACGAAAATGGCCGTCATTAATATATAAGCTGTCAGAGGTGATTATAACCCAATCGTACATTGTATCGGTTTATTTTCGCATTTTCATTCTGATAGGTGCGAACGAATCAACTAAATTGAAATACAAATACTTTGATGCGTTGTATAAAGAATAAAAAGGGTTTTCATGTTAACATGTACAAATCCTTTTCACACTTTATAACAATTTTCAATTGTTTTGTATACGTATTGCCGTACATTGTAGTATAAAGAATATACACACATGCTTTATTGTCATTTCCTCAACTGCAAAGGAAAAATAATATAATAATACACAGTAATTAATACCTTTACATTTAATGAAAGCTTAGCTTAGTGACAGAAACCAAACTGTGTGTATTACAAACTATGATAAAACACATCAATCAATTTTGTCATCTGCGAGGTCTGTTTTGTGTGGTATTCCTCAAGGCTCAATTTTGGACCCCCTCTTGTTTCTATTTTATGTGAATGACCTCTCATCATACGTTGGAGTTCAATATGCTGATGACACCACTTGTCTTCTTGTGGGTAGTACTCTTACCGATATCTCCTATCTGGGTAACGGCCGTTGTAGGTAGGATGGTGAATTGGTGTACAAATAACAATTTTGTATTAAATAACCAAAAAAGCAAGATGATTGTTTTTTCACCTAGTGCGGCCTCGTGTGTGAATTCCCAGATTTGAAACTAAATGGAAAATCTGGACTGACCACACAAAGATTATGTTAAATAAATTAAATCAACTTCACTTTACGTTGGATGCGTTCAGTCAAGGCTATTGTGCGGAATAATATTTTGGGGGTCTTCTTGTTCATTTGGGAAGGTTTTTGTATTGCAAAAGAAATTCATCAGATGTATGGTAGGTGCTACTCTATGCAAACCTTATTTCAAACAGTTGAATATTTTGATGTTGCCGTGTCTGTACATATATCACTGACTAATATTCTTTTTTTTAAAATAAACAAAAATTCAAATCCAGCAACAAAATTTCAAATTCAATGTGCACACGTCACGGTTACAATTTATCAGCACCCAAACACAATTTAACATTAACAGAAAAAGGGCCCAGCTACGCAATAATAAAAGTATTACATAAATTACCAATGGATATTCCTAATAGACATCATCTTCATTCCTTTAAAACAGCTTTAAAGTCTTATTTATTGCACCATGCTTTTTACAGTCTAGATGAGTATTTCTGTGTTTGATCGTGGCTGTAAATATTGCGTGTCTGTAAATGTTTGAAGCTGACAGCTACTGTCAAATTTCGGTTAAGTTTGTAACACTACATTTGATTTCGATCGCAAGAATTGACATTAGCGTCCCACTCGGTAGTTACTGTCAGCATAATTATTAAAATTGTTTCTTAAAATCAAACACAATAATGCTTTGTTTTGAAAACGTTTATTGCTAATTAAAATTAGTCAAGAAAATAATTATAAAAAATTATATCTATAAAACCATTGCAATGGCAAAAATACAAACATTCTTTATTAGTTAATACATATTACAATTACAAGAAATGTTGGAACTGGTGACCCTGCTGCTCTTTGTTTCATATTTTCGAAAACATTTTATTAGTTTTATTAGTTCTTCTTGTCAAATCGTTTGAATCTCGTTTTCAATTGCTTGCATTAATTCATCTAAATTATGTAACGTGTTTTTATAAATACTTATTATCTTTAATGTTTCCGAACATAAAATAATCTGGAGGGGTCAAGTCTGGTGACCTTGGTGGCCATCTACCTTGGCTAATAAGACGATCATCATAAAATTCTCTTAAAAATGTCAATGCCCCTTGTGCAGTATGGGCTAGAGCATGAACTTGCTGAAAAAATCGTCTTTCCAACTCGTCATCATAGAGTTGGTCCACAAATTCTTGTAGTATATCTCTATAACGTGTAGCAGTGATAGTATCATTGAAAAATATCGGTCCATTATTGTACGACGTCATATTGCTACCCAAATGCCAACTTTTAAAGAGCGCAGGTCATTTTCGATAACAGTGTGTGGATTTTCTGTTGCTCATATTCTAGAATTTTGAGAATTTACATAAGCAGATTCACTTATCTTATCAAGCTTCATCAACCAGTTTATTTTAGTAGTTATGAAAATAACTGGTTTCCAATATAAAGAAAAACTAATACGGAAATGAAAATTGAACAGAAAAGCTATACTAAAACTCAACGAAAATATAGACGTGCGACTATGGCAATAGAAAAATAATCCAACTGACATTCTCCGGGTGGTAAACTTTAAGCACAGATATTGCATACAGTTTGACAGACGTCAGCTTCAAACATTTACGGACACGCGATATTGTCTTGTGTTGCTTTTACACATACATATGTATGTGTTGTCATGGACTGTAGGGGTAGGCATACATGTATTGCTGATGTTTATATTTGTATGTATATTTTGTGTATGAATATTTATATGACAATTGTCGATGTCTGTAACTAACAAATATGACAAATAAATTAATTGAATTGAATTGAATAATTGCAGATTTAATTCGTCATGGAAATGATGTTTAACACTACCATAAATCTGGAGAAAGTGATACGGAATTCAAATGGCTTTATGAACAGTTTTAATAATATTGCTCTTGCGTTGGCTATAATCAATTGGTTAAAATGAGTGAATGCAGATATTATCACCAACAGCTTTTGTTCTAGTTTTGATACGTAGCTATGATATATAGATATGATTATGCCAATATTTTACAATTCTGTCTTTAAAAGAAGAACTAGGCTGTGAACACTTGTTACTTGGTAGATTATTTTTTAAATCAGTAGAAATTGCTAGAAGTAAGCTTAAAAAAAGGCAGAAAATGGTGATAAACCAAGTAAACTATCACCATTTATTCCAACATTTAACCAGTTAACTGATAACACTAATTTGAAAGGCAACAGACAATAAGAAATATCTTTACTAAATGAGAATCAGAAACGCTCCAATGCGTTAAATACTGCATCCCCACATCAAGAAGAGGGAATGCATTTGATATGTTTCTATGTAATTAGTATGCTGTGTTCAAAATATATTCAGAAAGTAGTAGACCGTGATTAGTTAGAGTAAATAACTTGCGTGCAATAAAGATTGCAGCGTATCAAGGGGCCTGAATATGGTGAAACGAACTATACAGAGGCGCAGGAATAATCAACATAACCTCTTACTGCCATATAAATAATTAAAATAACAGACTAATACACTATTTGACTGCAAATCCAAACGCATTACGGGTACAGGTCTAATTAGAGGATAGTTTTGGTGAAATTAGAAACTAATATAGAACTAGCACGCTTCAATCTTTGTTGCTCGCACAGTATAAACCTAATAAAACACCATATTTTAATGACAGCTGATTTAAGAAGACGTATTGGTTTTAAATTAAATGTCTTAGTTTTTTTTTAACTAATTTTAAATATTTCTCAACACTTTTAAAGAAATATCTATATAATTGCTATGTTTGGCTAATTTCCTTTTCCATTAATATAATTATATGTGAGTTAATGAACTCATACTTGATTAATGCTCACAATATTTTTTAAATTTCCCTCCAAAACCCTAAGAGAAAAACTTTCTGGTGTAATTGTGTCTTTTCAGTTTACTCCTCCAAATTAAAAAACAGTATAAATAAAGTTGTTACATTGTTTTGCACAATATGATACTTAGATCTCTTTGTCTACAAACTCGTATTCTGTTAGTTTGCGTGTAGTAGGCCTTGTAAACTACGGTGGCTGCAATTATTATTCCACAAAAAATAAATAGAAGAGTGTGGTGTATTCGGATAAAATATATTTGTGGTCCTTTTTGCTACTCCCCACGTCATCCTTGTCGTTTATAAAGGACATTGGAGACTAGGTTGGGATAGTTGTAGTACCTTTGTGTTAGAGTGTTAAAAATAAATGTCTAGAAAAAATGTATGTTATTGTTTGAACTGAAAACTCTACCGTAAACTACCGAACATGACAAAGATTCAAATGTAAATATTGAGTAAGCATTTAAGTAGGTGCCTAGTGATGGATAACCACGAACTTTAGGTGGCGGGCTTCCCCGAAGAGGGCTACGCCGATGATGGTCTGCGGCATGTTTGAGAGCGTGGTATCCAAGAGTATATAAGTCGCGGGTAGAGAGGTGGTGTTGAAGAGAAAGATTAAATGTTAACTCTAGGAAAACGACCATGGTCCCGTTCATCTTGAGACAGAGATTCTCCGTGCTCCAGTGCACGACCAAATTCGGCTCCACGTTACTAATATTCGGCGAGGCTAAATATCTAGGTGCTCCTTTGGACGCTATATTGACGTAAAAATCGCACCTGCAACAATATTAAATAAAGCTACGAGATCTTTCTGTGTCTGTAGAGGAATGTTCGATAAAACGTGGGGGCTGAAACCTGAAATGGTGGATTGGCTATACACGAAGATCATAGTACCTGCTATAATCTACCTTTCACTAGTCTGGTGGCACAAAACAAGTCTAAGGTACGCAGCAAGCGCTTTGAGTAAGGTTCAGAGAATTGCTTGCTTGGATATCACGGGAGCCAAGCCCTCGACGTTGACGGCGGCCGTGGGGACAATACTTGGTCTCCCTCCATTGCGGCTGCTGGTGTGGCTAAAGCAATCTCTGAGGTCCACAAAGCAAAATTTATTGGATCCAAAGGCTTCACTGGTAAAACCGGTACTCACACTGGCATCTTTACCTACATCAAAGACTGCAAACCTAGGGAGCTCGCTCTCCATCTTTCAGACCCGAAATAATAGCCACTCAAACATGCGCAGAAAGCATTTTAAATATCTCACATTAGAATGAATTGGTCAAAATACTATCGGACAATGAAGGTGAGTTTAGGGTCCTACAGGCTGTCAAATTTGATTCTGAAGTGGTACTGAATATTACAGGGACCAGAAACAACTGGCGGATCATCAAATCAGTGGCAACGAACTTACTGATGGATTAGCCACAGGAGCCAGTGAACGACCGTTCACTGAACCAAACCCGACATGTGGGAGCAATTAAGTACGCGTTAATGGGTTGATGCATCTTATCCTTTATCTTATTTGTTTCTGAAATGGTTAGTGTGATGGTTTTTTTGCGTATATTGCAAACTGAGTTACTTATATGCAATTAATTTTCTCCCTGTATACCTATGTACTACACTGTAATATCTCATTGTAAAATCTTTCTTAATATAATAAAACCATGGTATTATGTTTCTACTAAAAATATATTATGTATATATGATTATTAGGATACTCTTGTATATATTGTAACATCACGCTACACAATTCTTAAAGAATGAAATAATAACTAAAAGATTCGGTCATGTGTTAAATTGTACCCCAGATCCTGTATTTTTAAAACGTGTTCCGTTGTGATGTAGCGATTATGAAGCCAAACCTTACGTATAACATATAATATTTTGCGCCTTTTTCACCTCAGAAATGTCGTTGGGGTTTATTCACACGTGAAAATCTTGGGTAGAATTATATCCGGGATATATTTTGCGGCAAAAGGTGAAATCCATTGAAAATAGGAGTTAAGTTCGCTGTTTCGTTTGTCTGAGGGAAATCTGTTCTTCTTAAAAGCTAAAACTTATATCTTTGTCTTTTCTGATATACTTCGCCTTCGGGAAATATTCTGAAAAA
>SMLS01063874.1:0-21562 GCA_004785975.1 Popillia japonica
GGGAGATACATATTATTCACCGAAAACAGATTCATGTACATATTCTCCCTATGTCCCACTAGGCCTTGAAAACCCTGTATATGTGCCTATGACCTTTGCACGCTTGAATCTTTTTTGCTCGCATTGCACAATTTGGACAATACATTTCACATTTCATTTTTTGACATTCCGAAATCAATAATTTCGAATAAAAAATAGTTTATATCTTTCATCTTTCTTCCTATCCCTCACCTCTCCTATAGTTTCCACATTGCCTTCATCCTTATAATGCTTTCTCCGTGCTCAAATGTAATTAATTATCCATTTGAATCAAGTTTCAAATCCATCCGACCCCGGTGATTTATAAGGTTGGAAACTATTTCTCGCCTACTCCATGCTAGATAATTGTAGCAAGCTCCTAGTCCTCACTTTTGAGACTTCAGGTGTTACTTTCAGATCTGCTTCCTACCAGAGAAGTGTCCAGTTTCTTCAAAGCCATCACTCATATTGTTCCACTTTTTACCATGACTCTTTGAAGCCTTCCTGCTACCGGATTGGTAGTGACATATTCACAAAAATTCCTTTAGCTTTCCTAATCTCACGACGGACCTCGGCTCTGAGGTTTGCTAGAGCTTTATTCCACCAAGGGGTGCCCTTGGTTAGTCTTCTCGGGGTTAGCGAGCAACTGACTTCTAAAACCTCTGTTATAGCTCCGCTAAAATACTCCACATCCTGTTTTAGCTCAAGGTGGCGTGTTGCACAGCGTGTACTTAACTAGCTTAGGTTGTCTCTTAAATACTATTCAAATCTTCACTATGTTAAATATAATATTGCAAAAAATTATATTTTATTTATTTTTATTATTATTTATTTTATTTTATTATATTTTATTATATTATAAATTATATATGAAAAGTTATACATTTTCTGCAAACATGTATTTCTGAACCGGGGGAATTGGTATGTTGCAACGTACCAATTGAGGGAATTTACTTTAGAGAATAATGTTTCCAAGAGTCATTGTACAAAATACTATGTTACAATTAACGTGTCAAATAATATTACTGTAATTATTTTTCTCTCTAGATTATACAGCTGCGACCTTTTGTCACGAAAACATTACCAATTCCTTAGTAACGGTACGTGTTGATAAGGATGCCAAACGTGCTGTAAGATCGTATGTCGGAATTAGTATGTTTATAAGAACAAGAGAAAGTGCTGGACAGGTTTTTTACCTAGGTTCTCTCAATGAAGTTGGAAAAGAACAAGAAACATACATTTCGGCACAATTAGAAAAGGGCGAACTGTATGTTAAAATGGAAATTCACGGAAATGTTGAAGCTTATTTTGTAGGTGGGATCAAGTTAGATAATGGATTCAATCATCTAATTGAGGTGAGATGTACTGAGTTACTACAAAACCGGTTAATTCATTCAAATATATTCTTTCTTAATCATATCCAACTAAAATGGAAATGAAATTAATAATTTTTATATTGCTTCTTAATTACTATTGTTATTTTTATCAGTCTCTTTCTTATAATTCTGTTACGTAGTTGAGAATCATCCCTCTACTACACATGGTGTTTGGTCAAAGATCGAAATAATTGCAAACATATGCATACTTACGCTAACTGTTGCGACCCCAAATAAGAGAAACTATTTTCAAAAATCCTTTTCTTTTTTGAAGATAATGAACGTTTTTAGGACGCATATCACAATAAATGTTCAAAGTGTGCACTGTTTGCTTGAATACACAAACGTACGCGGGGTAAAAGTAAATCACGTTGATAACACACAATTTTGCGCTCGAATGCGATTTGTCTCGCCGATAATACGATTCCTGAATGCGCCAATATTATTTATTTTGTTACGATATACTAATTGTTTCAAATAACCCCATCAAAAGAAATTGACAGGATTTAAGTCGAAGGCCGTGGCGGCCAAAGCACTGGTGCGCCACAATCTATCCAGCGATTGTGGTACACATTATTCAAATGTTCATATACTGCGCGCAGAAAACGGGGCGGTGCTCCGTCATGTTGAAACCAAAACGTAGCTCTAATATTGAGAGGAACATCTTCCAACATTTCTGACAAATTATATATTATTTAAATATTCATCATACATGGGGCCGTTAAATCGAGGTGGTAAAAAGAAAGGGCCGACAATGAAATTATCAATTAGTTAGTCCAAGCCAAACATTTAATCCGAATCGCTGTTGGTGGTGTACCGGACGAATGATATGAAGGTTTTCCATCGCCCACTCGTTAGCATTATGATAATTAAAACTGAAATTTCGGGTGAAGCTTGCTTTGTCCTTTGACAAAATGCGACCCCTGCGGGATACTCTTCTGGTGAAAGTGCTGCTACTCGACGATAATGGTAGGGGTGGAGCTGACTTTCTCGTAATCTTCACCAGATAACATAATTTGATACTTTGAAGTTTCTCGTGAGTTGCCGTGTACTTTGACTTGGATCATTTTCAACAGCTGCTACTATTGCGTCTTCAACATCTACTATTCTAGCATGTCTACCAGGGTTTTTCCTGTGGAGCAGTTAAAGTTTCTCAGTAAACGTAAACGTTATGCCACACGCACAAATGTAGTAGTAGTAGGTAAAGGCCTATTTGGAAACTGCTCTGCGTATCATGTCTACTAACTCATTATTATTGAACGTAATACGTAAAAATTACTACGTGATCTGTGACGAAAAGCACAGACAACACAAGGAACACACAAGCGGTAGACAGAAAGAATGTAACGTTTAAGTAACTGTAGGGATGAACTAAACGTTTGCTATCTCAGCAGTTCGATGTTTTCGGTACATTGACTCACTCAGACCTACCTCAAATTATGACCCAACAGCAACACATGCTTTTACTTACATTTTTACCGACGTTGGCGAAAATTTATTACTACGCTCGCCATTACCAATGCAATGCATAAACAAAGCAAGTTTCACGCTCTTCTCGTTTGAATTCGTTCGTCCTACACATATTTCGTTCACCTTTTCCGCAATTTTTTTATTAATTTTTTGTAATTTTTTTACTAAAAAACTTTCTATCATTACCGTTCAAATATTGTGAAGGATCTATCGTTAAAATCCTTACGATATTTGATCAAACACCCTGCATGCAGATATGTACATAATATAAATATAGCACGTGTTCATTCGAAAAGTTCATCAAGTAGCATGTGACACTATAAACTCTATAAACAGCAACTTTATCCTATATTTGTCCAATTTTTTGGTTTTCTTTTATTTTTCATTTCGTTTCAAGCCTAATAGTCGCAATTGGTCTGAATACCGACTTTGCTGTGTTTAGTTACGACAACGACATATCTTAAAACAAACGTTTATTGAAATGTTAAATGTAATGTGTAAAAGGTAATATAATAACAGGAACAGTATAGCAATTTTATATTTAGTGTAAGAGAGAATGGAATTTGTATATTGCCTTCTTTTTTATATCGATATTGCATATTCGGCTATGATAAATGTATATATTTTTGGCGAAGGTAAACAAACATTGTATTTTAGGTGATGAGAAACGTATCCTTAGTTCAAGTGAAAATTAACGGAACAGAGTACTTTCGAAAAACCATTTCTTCAACAGGCTATCTGGATGCAGATATTCTATACTTGGGTGGGAGACCATCAACATTTAGGGCCGTTAGACAGGCATTTGACTTACCAAAACAAGATCCATCAATCGTCACCGGACCTACGGCAGTAACTGCTTCGCTGAACAAAGAAGTTGCTCATTTCAAAGGAATTATACAAGATGTACAGGTAACTACATACAAAATTGTGGTACTATTATACTGTTTTATACGTATATACAATTTCTTATAAAATGTAATATGAAGTGTGACTGACCTCTATGTATGACGTATTATTATTGAAAGGAGTGAAAATGTTGCTTTTAAATAAAATTCTAGAAATTTGCACTTCCATATTAAGTAGGAGTCATGAATGTATGTAAGTAGGATGTACTAGCAGTAAATACTGAAATAGTGTGCATTGGCAAATCTTACTTTTTCAGTTGAAGTACATAATCTTAAAACTAATGTTCAGCGAATGTCTGTTGTTTCAGCTGAGCCCTAAAATAGTAAACCTATGTAAGAAATCGCACATTTAATACCAATGACTTTTTCAGATTAGTGGAGGTAACGAAATAATGGTAGTTGAATTCTTCCCCTTAAATGTTATTGATTTGGATATTCCAAAGTCGTTTGGCAATGTAACATTCGACAATACAACTGTTCTACCAGGTGTTTTGTCAGATGATATGTGTATTTCTAATCCATGTGGAAATGGAACATGCAGGAATACTTGGAATGATTACCAGTAAGTTTTTCCCATCATTTAATCAAACAGGAAAATATATTTATGCCGTCAGTTTATTTTTTCGTCATTTTCGATAGTAAATAAATCTTATTAAGTTCTATATTTACTCAGAGACATTGTAATCCTTCCAATTTTAAAACCACGTAAACCAGCTAATAGTGTCAAATCGTATAGACCGATCTCATTAATGTCTTGCATAACCAAAACTTTTGAACGCATGATTAAATGGAGGATGGAGTGGTGGTTAAAAACCAAGGAAATTCTCCCTTTTGGTCAATACGAATTTAAGAAAGGTTACGGGACTACCGATGCCCTCGCCGAATTGGTCTCTCACATTCAGACCTCCTTTAGCGCAAATACCTATTTACAGGCCTCGTTTATCGATATTAAGAACGCATTCGACAATGCCAATCTCTACTGTATGCGCCAAAAACTAATAGACTTAGGGCTATCTAACAAAATCGCTACCAATATCGTATCCTTATATTGGAATCGTGCAGTGTATATCAGATCCGATAATTGTTCTATTGGCCCCCGACGCACTTCGATGGGTTCGGCGCAGGGCTCCGTACTAAGTCCCCTTTTATTCAATCTTTATTTGTTGGAGCTGCATAAACTTTTTGACAACCCAATAAAATGTATAGAGTATGCCGATGACATATGCATATATAGCCAGGAATTCACATATCAAGATTCAATTAGCACTGCAAAAAACATAATGCAAACTACATCTTGTTGGCTTACGCGAAATGGTTTATCCTTGTCTCCTGAGAAATGCTCAATGGTTTGTTTCACTCGTCACAGAATTTCATCCTCTAATAGTATACCATGCGATAATTTTGAAATCGGTGTACATAATTCTGTCAAATATTTGGGTAAGATATTGGATCAAAAGCTATTATGGTCTAAACACATAAATTCTGTCATCAGTAAATGCGAGAGGGGACTCAATCTCTTGAGATATACCAGCAGGAAATGGTAGGGTGCCGATCCTGCAGTTTGTTTGATGTTCTACAGAGCCTATATACGTTCTATCCTAGATTATGGGACTATTTTTTATGGATCCGCTAGTCGTTGTCATCTAGTTAAAATAGACAGAATACAATACAAAGCTCTTCGACAAAGTTGTGGGGCAATGAGGTCTACACCGTGTCTACCCCTGCTAGCTGAATGTTTCGAGCCTCCACTAAATATCCGCCGGAAATTTTTAGCTAAAAAATTTATCCTTAAGATCAAGGTCGCTAATTCGGAATATATAATAGATCCCATTTACAACATCGCCTTAGCTGATTTAACGAATAGATTATGGAGAATTAAGAACTCACCTCCGTTAGCCGCAGCCTTTAGGGATCTATCCCATATGGAAAATATTGGTACCTTCCGAATTCTACAGGTAGAGAACGGACCCAGTAGCATCAGATTCCAACCTGAAGTGTGCTTTCCGACCTTTGTTCCACAGGAGAGAAACAATGATCAGCTGAATCTTTTTTTGCGGAAAACGTGTGATAATCACGTGGAAATTTATACTGATGGGTCAAAGACAAGCCAACTAGTAGGATCTGAATTCTTCGTCCCTATCTTGGAACATTATGAGTCATACCAGCTCAATAACTTGGCATCCATTTTCACAGCTGAAGCTTACGCCATCCTACAAGCCTTAAAATTCTGCGCTGCAAGAGAACTTGAGAAAAACATAACTATTATATCGGATTCCCGATCCGTTCTTGAATGTATTAAACACCACACGTATTCTGATAAAAAAAACATCCTCTCATATGTAAAATTTACGCACTCATACAGATTGTATATCAAAAAGGATTTCAAGTAAAACTTGTATGGTGTAAAGCTCACGCAAATATCGAGCACAACGAAAAAGTGGATGCGTACGCGAAACAACCTCTTATTGACTCTCAAGATGATCCTATACCATCTTCTGATATTGTACGTTTTTTGAAGTACGACTCTCGTCTGAAATAGATATTTGAATGGGAATCGTTTTCTAAAAAATCAAACACTCGATATGCTGGCATCCATCCCACTTTGCCTTTACCACCCAATTTGAGTACTCAGTCCCTAGATATTATAGTACAATCATTTCCCGTTTAAAATTTGGGCACAACTGCTGTCCACAACACCTGCATCGCTTAGGCATACTAAATAGCCCTCTCTGCAAATGTAACAATAAATCTATTGCCGACATCGACCATATCCTTTTTGAATGTTCCGATCTTTCTTTCTCCCGAGCGAGCTTTTTGCGAGAAATTTCTAAACATGTCATGTTTCCAACCAACACGAATAACTTGCTGCCTCTAAACAATAAGATGATATATGACAGTTTGATTGGATTCTTGGCCAAGAATAAAATCCGTCTTTAGTTTAGCTTTGTTTTTCGTGCATTTTCGCTGTTTAGGTTAGCTTTGTCTCCTTGGTTCAACCCTTTGTTGAAGATTCCTTCATTCCGCTTCTTCTTTTTGTCTTCTTCTTTTCTGTTTGTAAAGTCGTCACGATAGACCCCGTGACGTGAACTGTCTACCCTTCTTCCTTTCCTGTTTTGCTGTCTTATTAACATTAGGTTCTCTTTCTACTCGAACTGTAGGATTCTACTCGAACTGTAGGATAGGTCTTTTTTTTTAGTCTCTATTAATATAAAGACGTGGCTCAATGGCCACTGTAGCCAAGGCCAACAAGAACAAAAAAAAAGTTCTATATTTAGTACTTTGTAACTAAGTTAGCCGTGCATGATAAATATAAAATGGAAGGTCTTACAACTGACAAAATCATCGGTTTTTATTCTTTTTTTTTCTTTTAAAAATACTCAATTCTATTACTGGAAGTGACTTTATAATTCTTATTTCCAATGCTAAGACTTTTTTTGAAATTGACCATTACGAAAAGCAGATATTGTATTGCTAGAATAACTAGTGTGATGATGGCACGTATCCTTGTGTATGTGAATAAGTGTAGTATTGATCATGAATAGCATGGAAGATAAAAATGACATTATATACTTTCCTGTATATAGTATATTAGTGATAAATAACAACAATGAAACGTTTTTTTCAAATAAAACACACCGGCATAGCCGTATCATTGATCAAAACCACGACAATTGCATGAAACTACACAACATGATCGGTTATGTTACATGAAATTTTCTAAAATATTTAAAATCTGCTAGGTGTGAATGCCCAACTGGATTCAAAGGTAAAACTTGCAAGGAAAGGGAATTTTGCAAAATAGAACAATGTCCAAATGGTTCAAAATGTATAAATCTGGGCAATGGTTTGGAATGCTTGGCGAATGCTACATTTGATGGCACAGGTCCTTCACTGCTGTATAAATATTCATCTCGAAGCTCGGAATTAATAAAGTACATAGAAATTACTTATCGTACGAGGTCACAAGGTTCCATACTTTATGCGCAGTATATAGAAGATCACTTCTTAATATTCGTACATTATGACGAAGTGTTGATAAAATGGAATATACAGAAAACAAGTAATCTATACAAATTTAAAAAAGAGAACTTCGTAGGGCAGTGGATTACATTGCGTTTACTTTTCAAAGAAGGAATTGTTAGAGGAGGGTTTAAAGATCCCGTTCTCGATGAAAATTCAGAAATTATCTCTGAAGAGTTTAATCTTAAAAGTTTCACTGAAATGTTTGAATATGGGTTAATTTATGTTGGAGGAAGTAACGAAACACATTTTTATCAAATATTACACAATTCAATTTTAAATAATAGCTACAACGATACCAGTTTACCTCCTAATCAAAGTATACCTGGCACGGATAAGTATAAGGTAAGTGGTATTAGTTTTGTTATCATACAAGTTGCTCCACAGGAAGTGTCGTCTTATGTGTAACTATACTATTTATTAATTTAATTTTATAAACGATGTGTAATAAGCAGTTAGTATCCATTAGTATGCCGCAAAACAGTAAAATATGTTTTTTATCATTTGTTTTAAAACAACCAAGATGCAGTAATTTAACATATCATTGGCTTAATAAGAAAATTGCCTAACTCCATTTCATGAAATTTTACAGGAGAGCTAAAAAACGTTTATTTTGTGGATTTCCCTTACCTATGTGTGTGTTATCTTGTTCAGATACTTATTTTGATACAGTTTTTAGAAGTCTATAAATAAATTAAAAAAAAAATTTTGAAAAAAATAATGGAGTTAAGTAGGCATATTTCCACATAATTTTTAGATTTCTGTGGCAGTTAGGCAAATTGTTAGGTTACCTGATGAAAAGTTTAACTAATAATAAAAACTTATTTATTTTATAATTTAGCGCAATAGGTACAAGTATTGTATGTATTTTAACTGAAAATATTCTGAAATAATATTATTTATAGTAATATACAGGTGTATTTGAAATAAAAGTAAAAAATATTGAGAATTGTAAGATGCAATTATGGCTCACATAATCTTAATATAATGCGGATTTAGGCAGTTTTCTGGCGCTTTTTTACTGACGTAAGTTAGGCAGATATCTGTTTCGTCATTTATGAGCGTACACAATTTATTTTGATATAGGTAGTTTTATTAGGATACAGATGGGATTAAGATCCTAATTTTACTAACAGTGGAGTTAGGCAATTTTCTTATTAAGCCAACGATATGTGTTATACATTATTCTCAAATCTGACAAATAAATGTAAATTATTCTTTTATCCATTTCATATCACAAAGAAGTCTAGTATTTCATTACGTTACTATGATTGGCAAAATTTTCTGGCCAATTTAATATCTAGGCTGTGCGAATAACTTATAATAATAAATGTAGTAAATAATAACAAGCATAAGATGGTGGTGCCGGTCTCCAAGAAAATACTTATTATGTTAGACTGAATAGGCAAGCACAAACTGTAAACTAAATTGTGTTAACACAAAACTAGTAAGTAGGTAGTTAAACTCAAATAAATATTAAGAATTAAGATAAAGCATGGTTTGATTGATTTGTAACAAGTAACAAGTTACCTTGTATTCACCATTCTGAGATAGGAAAATCTAGATTTGAATGTTGAAGTCAAAAGTGAAATTTAATAAATTTGTTTCGTCGCATACCATGTTTATGAACATAGTAATAAACATATATCATATAGTTTATTATTCATTAGATTGTTATGTAGATAATTTATATATATTAACTTTATTTTAGGGCTGTTTGGGTGAAATTCGAATAAACAATTACTTGTTGCCTTATTTTTCTAATAAAATCCTTCCAAAAGGAATAGTTTCACAAACGTACGAACTTCTTCAAGACTTTAATAATACTGGATGCAGACTGTGCTTTGATGTTGATTGTAATAGAGGCGAATGTGCAGACCCAGAACACAGTTATAAGTGCAAGTGCCCTCCAGGTTTCGATGGGGACGATTGTTCAATTGATATTGACGAATGTAGTAACAATGAATGTAAAAACAACGCAACTTGCATTGATCAAATCGCAAAATATTCATGTAATTGTAGTCTAGGTTACACTGGAGAATTGTAAGAAAGGCGTTGTAGAATTTTTTGTTTGATAATTATTACTGTTTTTATTGTAGTTGCGAAACCGACATTAATGAATGTGAAAGTTCTCCATGCCAGAATGGAGGAACTTGTCAAGATTTAACTGGAACATATGCATGTGTATGCAATGAAAGTTTTATT
Organism: Popillia japonica; assembly: GCA_004785975.1. Classification (NCBI taxonomy): domain Eukaryota; kingdom Metazoa; phylum Arthropoda; class Insecta; order Coleoptera; family Scarabaeidae; genus Popillia; species Popillia japonica. The sequence continues at coordinate 9,995 of SMLS01063874.1, forward strand.
GGTTATAACTGTGAAAATGCAAGAGTAATAACGTGCTTAGACTTACCTTGTCAAGATAATTCTACTTGCCGCGACGATTGTAAGTATGATTATTATTGTGTATATTTAAAATGAAGTGAATTATGTACATATATAAATAATTTGATCCATCTGATTTATGATAACAATTCATTCTCAGATTAGGACATCCAAGATGGAGAGTTGTCCTAAAGAAAAAACAAAAAATTACATTTTTATACATGTATAAGCGGATATTGCTCTCGCTTCAGAGTCCGGCGGTACTGGGTGCAAACCCGGGTGTATCCGATTACTATTGGAGAAAGATTTACCAAATAGGCTCTTAAACCCTGATCAAGGGAACTAACCTGTTTGAGTAAAACGAAATCAAGCAATATTGCATTGACCCAGTGTACCGCAGTATTAGGGATGAAAAAAAAACCATCCTATCCTTGACAGAAAGCTAAACCAATAAATCATAACTGATTCTACAGTTATGATTTATTTATGGTAAAGCAAAGCTTAAGATTTATGAGTAAATCACATGATGCTAAATACAGATGTCAAGGTGTTAGATATTTTCTTGTAATTGCAGTGCTTTTACTTTTTATTTGCTTATAATTCTAAAACACAATGAACTTGACTTCAATTTTATAACTATTTTCTTTTTTTTATGTTAATTTTTTCAAAATCAGAGTATGTCATAATTCTTCAGAATGCTTGGACAAAGCAGTTTTCGCGGTTATGTTATGTGATACAGTGTACGGATGATTATAGAGGCGGCTTTTTAATATTGTCTAGTTTGACCTGTGTATGTACGTAACAATTATTAGAGGCATTCTAGTTTACATATACAGGATGTCCAAAGTTATCGGTGCACTATTGCTATCTTAGTTATTTCTGTAGCTACGATTTTAATTAAATGAGCAAATGTTTAGTGTTTTTATCGCTGATTACTATGGAGTTCTTGAAAAAACAATTGAATAAAGCATTCTCGAAAAATTTCGAAATTTATATTTTTCTTTTAATGGAACCCCTGTATTATTTGTACATATTGTTGATCATCATAACATTTTGAACAAAAAATATTCAGCACATAACTATTTTTAACGTAAAAATAAACAAATGAGAAGCGTTCAAAGTTTAAAAATTATTAACATGTAATTCTATGTAGGTGATGGAAAATCATAATAAAATATTACGTTAACAGTAGAATAGAAATAGTACGGACGCAACTTGTGTTTTTTTACAATGGCGTGCACTGTACTCTTTTGCAAATCTAATTCTCTGGTGCAACTTCGTATGGATTGTTCTGGACTGGTTTCAAAAAAAGCCAACAAGTTTACTTCTGTTTCTTCATCTAATATAAAATTTTTCTTTCTTCGTATCTTAAATGTATCCATTAATTCGAAATTTTTATACAATCTTAGAAAATAGAACTGGTTTGGTGATCGACAATTCACGTACGTGTTTTCATAATATCAAAGCGCATTTTTTCCATTTTTCCTACAAATCAGATATGCCTCTAGCTTCTGAATGCGTAAACGGCATTATTTTGAATAAATATGGGGGAATTAATGATTATAATTATAAGAACACAAAATCAAATAACTGACTATTCTTAATAAACTATTTTAATAAGTAACCGTACGAAAGAGACTTAAACTCTGTACGTTTTTGACATTAATGAGCATATTACATGCTTGTTTTGCCTAAAAGTGAAAGAAGCCTACTATTAATAATGTGTCTTTGATACAATTAAAATCGAACAGAACTTCTTTATTATTCGCAAAAAAACGTCACACAAAGCGTTATCGCGAGAGCCGAGAAATGCATTGAACAGCACACTTAGGCAAAATTTTGTAATACAAAATGAAAATTATTTGATTATTGTGTTTATTGTTTTTATTCTACTGTAAACGTAATATTTTATTATGATTTCCATCACCTACGTAGAATTACATGTTAATATTTTTTTTAAACTTTGAACGCTTCTCATTTGTTTATTTTTACTTTAAGAATAGTTATGTACTGAACATTTTTTGTTCAAAATATTATGATGATCAAAAATATGTACAAATAATACAGGGGTTCCATTTAAAAAAATTATAAATTTCGAAATTTCTCGGAAATGCGTTATTCAATTGTTTGTTCAAGAACTCCATAGTAATCAGCATCAAAAACATTAAAAATTTGCTCATTTAACTAAAATCGTAGCTACAGAAATAACTAAGATAGCAATAGTGCACCGATAACTTTGGACGCGGTGTATAGGTACGGCATTAATTTCATAATCTTTTTTAATCTTAGTTTTTAAATTTGTAAATAATTGCCTGTTATTGTTAGGTGTATGTATATGTAATGTTTATATCTGATTTTTTTAAATTCTTATGGACAACTATTTTTGTCTAAAATATATCTAACTTTACTTTACTTCTCTTTACTAAACTCAGGATGTGCTGATTTAATAGCTTGGTCAACTAATTATTATATAATTACTCTTTCTTTAACCGAAGTGTTTAAGATTAAGTGTTTATTACAGCTAGTGTCGTATGTACCAAATTTGTAGAATTTTGATTATCTTTTTCAAATGTAAATTTTAGCCTATCAATATGAATTAAATGTGTGTATAACATTATCAATTTTACTTACCGACTTAAGTGAAATAATTAAAACGGAATCAGATATAAACATTACATTTACACCTAACAACAACAGGCAATTATTTACAAATTCAAAAACTAAGATAAAAGAAATAATTAAAGTATATAAATTAAAACGCCCGTACTACTACTGTAATAAATGCTACGTCGGTCAAACAATAATTAAAAAAGACGCCTTTATAATCATCAGTAACTGTATCGCATAACCCCGGAAACTACTTTGTCTAAGCAGTGATGCAGCTAGAGCGCGCTTTTTCATTACAATAACAGAAAATTGCGCGGTCAATTTTAGAAAAGATATTGAAGATTTAAGTATTACATATTTGTAATAATTTAATCACCCCTGAATTTTATCAAATTAAGCTCTTGACCAGGATTTTTTTCTGATTCTCGAAGAGAATTGTTAGAGCTTGACAAAAAATATGTTGATTATAAGGATCATTATTCTTATGATTGTAAATTTACAATACAAAAATATTTTATTTTGTTCATGAGATTGTACAGTTGCTACCGAAAAAAAGTTAACGACCTACGCGAAAATATGTGCGACGAGCTCATGTAGGACGGATTATACCTTTTACTACGGCTGCGGTCTATCGACATAAACAAACGTTATGTATGATTCATTGAGTATTTATCCGACACAAGAACATTCATTTCTGATTTATTTTTTTTATCAAACTACAGACATGCACTCGTTGATATATTTTAATGTATTTCTTGGTAAAACAGATTTTCTGTTTCTGTATGTTCTTATTGGTTTATTAAAATAACTTATTTCGTATATACAACGTGTCCCGTATCATTTTATTTGATAATGTATAATAAATTAATGACTAAAAATAGTAAAAGTGGTAGGTTAATTTTATTTCGTTACCAATATACTGGCTGTTTACTATTCGTACACCATCATTTTCTGGAGATTCCTTGCCATTTGATTAATGAGACAAAAATGTTGTCAAGAAAACCCCAACCGACGAATTATTCAACATTATTCTCAACTCCGGAGACGTTATACCGGTCGTCGATACCTACTTTCTTATTTTCAATGGAAGGACATTGATTGTTTACTGTAAGGGATTTCACAATTCTTCAAAGGCAATTTGCTATTTGCTGTAATTGGTGCAAGCTGTTGGGGGATGTTAAGACATAAATTATTATTATTATTTTGATTTGCATTGGGATATGATTGCAGGGATGATTCGTCAGAAAATATAACTTTACTCCAAAATTCTGCGTCCTTATCAACATACGTTTGTGCGAAGCGTAACGTCTGTTGCCGCTGGGCGTCTGTTAGCCGTAGTTTTACTGCGGCTCGGTAATTATTTATATTTATTTCTGCCAACCTACGGTGTGCAGTGGTTAAACTTCCCGTAAACCTTGTTGTTTCTACTGTTTTTCAGCAACTAGTAAATGGATTTTGACGAACATAATTAACAAATTGGTTATCCTCTTGTTGTGTGGTAACGCGTTTTCTTCCACTGCCAAGTTGTCGTTCTAGTGAAAGCGTTGTATTCCACTTACGCCACAATTTACAAATGCACGCTGGACTCACTTGCATTTCTCTGGCAAGTCCTCTGATTGACCAACCATTATCTAATAAATTGATAGCGCGCTGTTTTTGAAGTACGGTTAGCATTGTGGAAATATTTCAACTAACAAAAGTTTGCTTCCGAAAAGCTCGATATGCCTGTCAAACACTTACTGTTCTATGCAGTGTTTTAAATTTCTTACTATTGAAAATATAAAGGAGTTCGGTGTTGAGCTATGTATACAATCGCAGACAAGAGTTATTTACATTTTAGTCAGTATTATCACAGTATAACCAGTATGGACATTTGTGTCGGCACCTTTGATCTTTTATGTATATTTTTGAATAGCCTCTAAATATACAGTGAAGTTAGGGGCATCTTAACAGGATGACCAAATCAATAAAATTGAATGTATGCGAAACCGGGAAAATGCTAATTATTTTGATAATTGAAAAGGTAACGTTGAATTGTAAAAAGGAAATGTAACCTTCGCCGGCTTACTTTTATTTCCAGAGTAGGTCGGAATAAAATACACTGTCTTCTTAACAACACTTTATTCTGTATCTAGCTAGAGCGATGAAGTTAAACACTTTATTCTGTATCTAACTTCATCGTAGTGATATATAAAAGGAACTAAATGCTACCAACTGTAAATAATACCTTTGTTTATACAATATAATTATTTATTCAATTTAATTAGAAGGTTTAACGGAAGATAAACGCAAAAGTTGTAATATTAAAAGTATGTTATTACATGCATATTGAAGCTAAAAAGGTTTAGTAATAAGATACATAAAACAAACCAAATTACGAAAAGTACATAGCTGATTACACTTATTCCTATACTATAGTAGTAGTGTATATATACACGTTACGCACTACACTACAGGGTGTAACAGGACGAGCTTACGTTAGCCGTATCTCTGCAACTAAGCAATACCATTTGACGAAGAAATAAATTTTCTACCGTTTGCGACAAAAATATACAGACTGTTCCATTTAAAATAACGAAGTTATTAGTGTTTGAAATTTAACATATTAGGTCGGTAAATACTAACACCCTGTATAGTATTTGCACACAAGTGAAAATAATTTTCAATAGCCCATCTTAGTAGCTGTCTAACTTCCAATAATCATTCATCAACTCTTCTGAATACCGAAGAAATACGTCACTAAGTACTTCGATGCATTTAATAAAATTTTCATAAAAATCAAGTTAGCTATAAAACGGTAATGTTTAGACCAGTCGAAATAAATGATCTATACGCCAAATTTGTTGCTGAATTCAACTGAAAAAAAATTGGGTAATCCATTTAAAAAAATGAAGTTGATTGTGCTTCCGGCGAAACCGGAAATAGAAAATATGTACTAATATTTTCTAAAAGTTTTCCCCCATGCCCAAAATAACTCTGCAAATTTACAAATATGGATCTTGCTTAGTTGCTGAGATACGGCTAACGTAAGCTCGTCCTGTTACACCCTGTATATATGTACATAGATATATAAACAAAAATGGTATAACATATACCGAACACTTCTTTATCAAACAGCACGATAAATAATTGTGAGCGTTAAATTCTTCTCAAAACACAAAACACAAACAATCCGCCATACTGTTAAGATGAACTATTCGCTTCTGCGCACAAAAACTGATGCAATGAAAATTGGTCAAATGTCCATACTGGTTATACTGTGGTATTATGTTGTAAAACAAAGCAGTAAAAACCTAACCATTTAGAAAAAATTATAAAACAAAAAGTAATGCTATGCAAAATTTTAATTAAAATGTTTTATTAATTTAAGTATGAAAGAACATGACTATGTATGACATTTGTTCGTAACTGTATACATATACTTTTATTAAGCGAGGTTTCAAATGCGTTTCTAACATGCGATTAAATAAACATATAATACAAAAACACAAATGATAAACACAAGTGCTTCCCTTTTGTGGTTTCGCAGCAAATTTTTTGCACTGTAAGCCGAATGAATACTCTTCTTTGAAAACTAATAAATTAAGGAAGGTCGCCGACACAACTTTCATAAACAATGTATCAAATGCATAGAGGACATAAAAATACATATTTGAAACCATGAGCGAGATGAATGAATCTTCCGTAAACATAGTTGTATGTATAGTTCAACCTGAAAATATATTACTAATATTGCGATTCAAATTGTTTGCCTGTAACACTATTTTACGATCAAATGCATTATCCCATTTCACCAACCACTCATTAAAAATAATCGATCCATCCATGCATTCGAATTTGCATAATATTTTACCGGCAAGCTTTTTATCCCCTTAAAACATCTCAGATTTTTACTTTTACCGATCACCAAAAGCCTTTCTTTATCACCCATCATGTTTGCGCAGCATAAAATTGTAACACGCTCTTTTGCTACTTTACAGCCTTTCGTATTTTCAGTATTCACGAGGTATGTATGTTTGGATAACGCACGGAAAGAAAGTCCAGTTTCCTCGGCGTTGTACACATTACTGGGAGAATATTCGTAATTTTTGGTCATTCATTTGCTATCCATTCTTCTGCTGCATGAAAGTCGGCATCTTTTTCTTCTCCGTATGTACGCTTGCGGTAAAACCATCCTTTGGTAGCGACAACATTTTCTTTGCCCATTTTCTTAGCAAGATCTTCAGCTGTTTGCATCTTTAGCGGGCCATCTACACCTGCACCTTTTTCACGTACGTTGGTAAACCATAATTTTAAAGCTTCTTCTACGTCATTGTCTTTCCCCGGTCTTTTTCGCTTCAAATTGACGTTTTCGTTCGTTTTCACTGAGTTTTCGATACAGTTTCTACTTTTTAAAATTTTACACAATAAGGGCTGAGAAATTTTTAAGTGAGCCGCTGCATTACGTTGGCTCATTTTAGACAGGGCATTGTATTTCTCCGAAATGTGATTTTTTTCTTTTAGAGACAAATCTCTCCGTTTCTCTAACATCAAAGTTGGTGTCTTATTCATAACTGCGAAATCACTTAAAATCGATACAGTGAGAAATGCTAACACATCACTTGGCGTAGAAGAGTAGTATGATGAAATTAACCAATAAACAGATAGTGTGCGTGTTCGATTTGATCGATTTTTTTTGTTTTGACAAAACATGCGATAACAGTAACCGAACCTCTGATAACAATATGCGAAACTATTTCTACACAGTCGTTTACGGGCGTTTGGTATATGCTGAAAACGATAACATTAAGCGAGTGATAACATTATCCGCGACCACATTAAGCGGAGTCCACTGCATTTGGTTTTTAGTCGGGTAGCAGGTAGAAACCGTGGTGGCTTTGGCTGTCCTTGCCAGATTCAGTTACACAAAAAGTTATTGAACAAAGATTTTGCCCGTACTGTTGCATTTTGCGAATGGGCTCAACAACAAATGTATGATCCGACAGATTTCGTTGAACGTCTCGAGATGAAGCAACATATCACAAAAATGGAAGCGCGAATAAACACTCATTATTATTCTACCGACAATCACATCAGACTATGTGGTCTTCTGAACGTTTGGAGTGGCATAGTGAAAAATTACATTATTGGACCACATTTCTTTGATGGACGACTAAAGAGTTAAGTTTATTTGGACTTTCTTCAGAACAGTTTATAACTAAATTTGGAAAATGTGCCTCTGAACGTACGTCAAAGAATGTGACTTTTTACACTATGAGGGTCCGGTACGTAATACTGCATCAATCCATAAGCATTTTAATACAAAATTTCACTCAACACTGTATTGACGTTATCGGTCAACCTTCTGACAATTTTGTTTAGTATACTTTTTCTTTTCTTGCACAGCGTGTAACTTGTTAATTCATGAAATTTAAAAAGAAAGCAATTATTTTTTAAATGTGAAACATGTTCTAAACCCAAAGAGTATAGGGAATGGTTAACAGAAACGAAAGAACCAATAAATATCTATCAAAACGTCATCAAAAATAGAGGGTGTTTCATTTAAATTTAATGAGAAAATTAAGGACCCGAGTTTTGACTTAACCTTGCATGCAAGAATTTTTTTTGTTCAATTCTCGAACCAACAAAAATAGAAGACGTAGCCGAACCAAGTAATGGTGCGAAAAAGGTTCTTTTTTTCTTATCAGACCTAACATTCTGAATACACCTTATTTTAGACGTAAAGATGGTCATAACTTTTGAAATACTCAGTATATGTATATCCAGGAAACCCTATATGAATAGGCTAGTAAAAGTAAACAGATTTTAAAAATGTAAAAAAAGTCTAGTGTTCCATTAACTGTGCAACTAATTTTAAGATATGAAGCTTGAGAGTACCTCCACTTTTTTTCAATAGATTTTTTTAATAACTTATCGGATATATCGAGTTTCCACGCACTAATGCGCCATATATAATTTTTTGTATTGCTTTTTATTTAAGGTCTGAGTTGTAACGCAGGGTTTGTCTGAACTCCATCTTGTGGTTTACCTCATATTATTCTACTGACTTAATTTCTGTTTTTGTTTTTTTTTTCTGCAGTATACATATATCTTTTTCCTTTGTCATCACATTTGTGACATTCTCTCACTACCTTTCCATTGCTGTATGATATATTCATCATACATATACAGATCGTTGCATCGCATGTGCCGTCAAAATATTATATCGATAGTTGTACGGTATGTCTTAGTTAAGTCCATATGCCGCGCCAGCGCCGATACATGTTGCAGAGAATACGTATGAATATTTGGATATTTGCAGTCTCCAGTTAGGCATTGCAGAAGAGAGTTGTCTCATATGTTCTAGCGCTTTACGATATTTTATTACATTTTCATTTTTTTATTATTCTTGTTGAAACAATATTCTTTTCATTTGCATTTTCTTATTATATCCTAATCTGTTAATTGTCTCATTCTTCAAGCATTTTTGCTAAACATATTCGTTTAGTTAGTGTTTTGTCGTCGTTTCTATTAGGTTTTCTGCAGAGTTTAGTGTAAGATAGATACATAAGTATTTATTTAGTTTGTTAGTTTGGTATTTATATGTTATAAAAATAATGGATGTTTATAATTTAGTTCAAAGAAAACAAATTATTAAGTGGTATCATCAGGAAATACCCTTAAGACAAATAATAGAGCGCTTTTATGAGAATTATCAATCACGACCCGCTCTAAAAACAATTCAGCGAATAATAAATAATTTTGAAAGATTGGGCTGTATTATGCCGAACAATCACAAACGTAATAGGCAGCCATTTGTTCGCCAAGACGAAAGAAATCTTTCAATTTGTGCCAGTGTCGAACAGAACCCGAAAATATCTTCATTGGGTATTAGTGAGCAGCTGGATATTTCTAAAAGCACAGTATGCCGTGTTTTAAAGAAAAATAAATACCATGCCTACAGATTACAGAAAACAAATGAAATATTTCCCGAAGATGAAGAACAGAGAATGGAATTTTGCGAAAATATGATGCATATTTGCAATCAAAACGCAAATTTTATTGCAAATATATTATTTACGGACGAAAGTACTTTCTCGTTACACGGAAGACATAATCCCGCTGTACCTCGACACTGGGCAAGAGAAAACCCGCACCTAACATAGAATGCTAGAACTCAGTATCCCCAAAAATTAAACGTTTGGGCGGGATTACTTGGAGAGCATAAAATTGGACCATTTTTTATAGATGGCAATTTAACAGGCGGGAAGTATCTTAACTTGCTCCAGAATCGAATTATCCCACGCCTCCACGAATTGGCGCTCAACTTGGATAACATATGGTTTGAACAGGATGGGTGTCCCGCTCATAATAGTAGAGTTGTACGGGAATATCTTCATAATGTATTTCCAAACCGTGTTCTAAGTACCTGGGGAACTATTCGCTGGCCACCTAGATCACCAGATCTCTCCCCTAATGACTTTTCCTTATGGGGATACATGAAAACTAAGATCTATACATTTGAAAACGATAGACCAAACAATTTGGCAGAATTGCAACAAAAAATTATTAACACTTTTGATGACATTCCTCCAGCAATTTTACAGAATGCGCAACGAGGCTTCTACGATCGTTTAGTATATTGCTTTGAGGCGACCGGAAGACGTTTCGAGCATTTAATGCATTAGAAAAGTGGTCGCTTTTATGTTAACTTATAAAATAATAATTTATGACTAATAATAGATTCCTTGTGTTGTAACATATGCATATTTTTTTAACGTTTATTCCTGCAAATATGAGAATATTCATTTTTTATTTAGCTACTAATTACAGAGTTTAAATTTCATTATTTTACTGTGAATTGTTGTAATAATACATAGTATCACTATTCTCTACATAGCTTTAATATTCTACATTTTTCATTCGTCATAAACATCTTCTTACAATACATATTCTGTGCACAAGTTTGCTATTCTTGTTATAACTACATATTTAGTTTTTAAGAGGATAAAAACAGCGGGCACATTGTGCGCGTTAAAGAAAATTTGATCATATGAGTCTACCTACATTACGTATAATTCATACCACCGGCGCAGCTATGCACGTATGTACATACATACTACAACGCTAAGACCTGCTCAACGAAGTAATACGTCAATCGGAGCGAGCGTTTGACGGCACTTGCGATGCAACGATCTGTATATTCTAGCAAATACATATATCACAGAATAGCTGATAATAGGTAACCTTTAAATGACAAAAGTATTAACATCTATTTTTATCAGCTAACATTTAAATAATATATGTATATTTGTGACCTATTAGTACTGAATTATTTTTTTTTATTTCTTATATGTGTGTTTTATTTATCTTCAAGTGAAAAAAATATTGGAAATTAAAATTTAATTAAGTGTTATGTAATGTATGAATCGTATTATCTGTGTTGTCTAGATATTTGGATATGTTTGTATGTGTACAGAAAAAGTAATAAATTGTAAACTTCATTTTAGACAATGCAACAACTGGCAATAATTTCACTTGCGATTGTCGAGAAGGAATGGTTGGAGTCTTTTGTAATATTCCATATTGCAAGGAGGTTCTTTGCAAGAACGGCGGAACCTGTGCAGATAATATCCGCCCACCAAAATGTATATGCGCAGCTGGCTTTGAAGGAAATGTATGTAGTATAGATATTAATGAGTGTGATGTTTGGAAACCATGCAAGAATGGTGGTAGATGCGAAGATCGTACTAATGATTATGTTTGTCATTGTGAAGGAACTGGTAAGTTATATGAACTGTTTGTTTTTTAACCATTTCCAAATACTCGAATTCGTTTTCTAATGCAAAAAATTTGTCATTCACGTCAATCTGCGTTATCAAGCATTACATTTATTGTGAACGTTTTGAAGTAATACTGAAAAGAGTCTTACTCAAATATATAACTTAAATTTTGTTTTTTTTT
>SMLS01063875.1:0-11750 GCA_004785975.1 Popillia japonica
CTTCATCGGTAATTTGTAAGATAAGATTGGTAGATTTCCGTTCTGTAACCTTCAGCATTTGGTATTCCTAAAATATGTAAGGCTATTGTTTACAACCTGGTATTTTTCATTGACATATCTTGAAACATGTTGGTCCAATAATCCTTCTTAGACAAACAGCTGCCCAAACTCTAATTTTCTGCGGATACAATTTGCGCTCCATTTTCTCATATTCTGCGAATTTACGTAACCAGAGAGACGTGAGAGAACCTTGTATAAATTAATGAAGTTGCTTAATTTTAAGTAAGTTTGGATACTAATTATTTAAGTGCTTTATATAATACAGAGTTTGTATTTACAAATATTTAAAACGTAATCGTAAAGGTTTACTGCTCGCAGGTGATGACATTGTTTTGTGGAGACGAAAATATTTATCTTCAATATCAAAATATAGAAATGAGCAACGCCCAATCTATTATTTAGACGAAACATGGTTGAATTAAGGGCACACAAGAGCAAACGTGTGGGTAGATCTTAATGTTACAACATGCATACAAGCATTTATAGATGCTGTAACCACTTGTCTCAAAAGTCCTGCTGGTAAAAGAAGACGCTTAATTATTTTACATATTGGTTCTAAAAAACGGTTTTTTCGACGATGGGTTACTACTATTTGAAGGAAGAGAAGCAGTCGATTACCACGATGAAATGGATGCAAATGTTTTTGAAGAGTTGTTCAATAATATTTTGAAGCAATTACCTGATAATAGTGTTATTGTAGTGGGTAATGCATCTTAGTATAGCAGAAAAAGGAAAAAAAATATCAACAACTTTAAACAAATGCGGAAATGTAAGAATGGTTACTTCAAAAAAGCAAAAGATCATGAAGAATATCACATCAGCTATATTATCAAAATTGAAAGACTTTCATGCTTTATTGCTAAATCCACCAACGAAAGCTCCAATAAATACCACCTTGGGTATATTAGATCCACCTTAGGGCAATACTAGGTTACAAGTAACGAAATTAATAGCTGCAATTATTTTTTCCAACAACGTCGAATTAATGCAATAACTAGCTTCTCTCGGTAGAATGGAAGTTCTTTTGGATTTGTTCTTTAAATACCAATGGAATAACTTTCTGCACACACAAGTGGAATCATCCATCACTGCCGCTTTAAAAGCCGAATGTCTAAGTCAATAAGGAGATATCAATATTTTATCAAAACATTTAGTAATAAATTGTAAAGTAATTGAACGGATTTTGGAAGCGTGGGAAGCGAAGGACGAACAGCAAACACAAACAAAGGGAATATTGGGCATTTAATCAGTATACCCAACAAAATCGTCAATGCATGCAATAAAACATGCCTTGGTCAATTTTTAAATGATAAGCTACCTGACGTTAGTGAAAAATTACATTCGTTTCAAGAGACAACTCAGAAACAAATAAAATTCAAGAAACGCTACTGGGAGGTTCTCATCCTAATACTTCAAATGAAGATAGTGATGCTTATGGTGATATACCATTCCAGCAATGAGGAATATCTCAACAGCAATATGCATGTTCATCACACCAAATGCAACATTAAATAGTCAGCTTATTGAAACGTACGGTTTCAACGATGACGATTTCAGTGATGGAGATCATAGTTTACAGACAATTGATCATAGAACAGGAATCAATTTTGATCCCTCGGAAGGTGATCTAATGCAACAACATGAACTATTGAAACAAGTTTGTGCCCAAAATATAAACACTTTAAGTGCATCGGATGATCAGTTATTTGCGGATCGAGATCGTGAAGAAGCGACCTTCCAAAAGGGACCAGTAGAGAAAACGGTCCGTCGAAATGCCCTTAGCTGCGATAGTGATGATGACATTTCACCTACAAGAATCGATTCATCATCGATGGACGTGGATCCCTGATCTTCACCAAATGCACCAAGTGAGGCTCCTCCTATTATTTCTCAAAATCATCCTTGGGGAAACGTAGATAAACAAGACACAGATATTAACATTGGTTGGGCAGATTTTTCATTAATAAATTTTGATAATTTTGACAATCGACTTGACGGCCGAACTGGAGCAGAAACGAAGAAAACAGTTAGCGAATTAAGCGAAAAAGAACAGCTGTCTGTGGTAGAAACGGATTTAATACTAGAAAATATAGAAATTAATAGTAATTTAGTAGAAGCAAATGAAGTTAAGAAAATAAATGACGAAAGTATTGAAACAGTTTCTCAAGTTGCTAAAGATAGTTTAGAATAAATAAAGTTATTAGAGGCATCCGGCGACCACGCTAAGGCACATGTGTGCATTGTACATACATCTAAGGAAATTCCATTAGTTGGTGTTACTAAAGAAGGAGATACTGTTCTCGCACGAGCTGGGCCGTCTGACGAAACATCGAAGAAGAAAGTCATTGATAAAATGGAACCTAATAAGGAGGGTGTGTGAGGTTAGCTATCTTGTCACATATCATATGGGAAACAAAACTAATGTTAGTGTAAATGCCATAAGGATTGATTGATTGTATAACATTTTGTAATTACTACATTTTAATCGTCACATTTCTTTATGTACGTATGAACAATTTTATTTTTTATGTATTATTCATCTAGCAATATACTGAACGGCGTAAAAGCAAATACCGTTTGATCCCTCGGCGGTGCAATTAGAGTTGTTGGAAACAGCAAAACAGAGTAATAAAATTGTATTTGGATTAGCATCTTACCATTGTGAATTGAATCCTATTGAATTAATTTGGGCACAAATAAAAAATGAAGTAGCTGCAAAAACTAAAAGCTTCCAATTAGCTGAAATGAAAGACCTTTTGTTAACCGTTATTACGAATGTAACCTCAGAAATGTGGACAAAATGTGTACAACATGTGGTTAAGGAAGAAGGCAAAATATGCAAGTTAGATGGCTTAGTAGATGATGTGGTGGAGCCATTTATTATTTCGTTTGCAAATGATAATACCAAGTGACTATAAATGTTTGTAACAAATATTTACTTTGGCAACACTGACTTGCCTGGTTATTCATTGTATATAACAATACGTATAACTTTGTAGGTTATGTTATTTGTATCATATGGATGGGTTATGCATGTTTGTTTACTAATACCAGAAGGAAGATTTATAGAAAACGATGGATGAAACAAGTTTTTTGAACGCATATTTTAAACGACTAAACAAAAATGATTCAAAGAATATACTCAAAGTGTCGACCTTCCACTGCTAAACAACACTGTACTCGTCGTGATAAATTGTTAAATACATTAGTTAACATTTCAGGTCCTATATTTGCTATTGCCTCCTTAATAGCTTTCCGTAACTGTTGTAAATTCTGTATTTGATTCCGGTATATTGTGTTTTTCCAATAAGGGAACAAAAAGAAATCTAGCGGCGTCAAATCGGGAGATCTACTTGGCCACAAACCTACACTAATCAAACGGTCTCGGAAGAATTGGTGTAAATAATTAATTGTTATTTGTGCAGTGTGTGCTGTAGCTGAATCTTGCTGAAAATAACCACTCGTTAACTCTATGTCATCCAATTGATTTATAAATGATTCCAAATAATGGTTTGGTAGCGTTGAGCATTAATCGTTTCTTGAAAGAATATCGGACCAATAATTCTTTCTCGTGACATTGCCACCCAAACACCGATTTTAACTGGATGCAATGGCACTTGCACTAAGTTCTGCGGATTCTCTGCCGACCAAGTTCTGACGTTCTGGGAATTAACATAACCAGACAGATGAAACCAAGCCTCATCCGAATAAAAAGTGATATTTTGCCGGTCAATATTATTATGTAGATTGTTATTATACCAGTAACACAACTGTGTTCGTAATACGAAATCAGGTGGGTGAAGTTGCTGAACAATTGTAAATTTATATGGATGTAAATGTAAATGCTTTCTTAGGATCTTACGAGCGGATACATAGGACAGTTCTGGAAACGACGTAAGAAAGGTTAAAAGGAAATAATATCTAATAATTGATAGTGGCACTTTAGCTATTTGTTGAGATAAACGACGTACTGAAATATGAGGATTTTCTGCAACACGTTCATTAACATTATTCAAAACATCAGGTGTAGCAACAGTGGGACGGCCAGTAGATTTACCTTTAGCCACATTACCGGCGTCAAAAACTTTTCCAGAATTCTTGTAGTGTGTATAGTAAAGCTACGGTAATCAACTTGGTCCTCTGGATACATTGCAACAAATTGCTCAAAAGTTGATTGCAGCGAATATATCCAATTACCGTCATCATTTTGTAAGCTGCTTCGAAAATAAGCCACTACAATAAATGTGTTTTTCTGAATAGTAAATACCATTGTTAAAATGAAATTGAGTGGTTTTATTTGTATGACTTTGACTTTGACAAATATGACAAATTTAAATTTAAAAATCAGGTGTGCCAACATAAAATTAAAGAAGTGTTGCCAACTTAAGTCGAAAATTTACAATCATGCAGTCGCCCGTTACAAGCAACAATGATATTCTGTTGAGTAACTGTAGAATTATGTACAGTGAAACCTGTTTAAAACGGAATCGACTGGGACCAAAATATTTTCCTTTATACACAGGTTTCCGTTTTACTCAGGTTATTATACATATGTATTAAAATATGAAATTCTAATGTTTCATTCAACCGTCCAATCTAAAGTATACCAACGCTTGAAATTCCAAAATTTTAACGAATTTGCTAAAGTTCTAAGACAAAATAGGCAAGTATCTATATCATATTGCAGAAAAAGGAACACGTTTATACATACATACCTATTTTATTTTATTGATATAAATATATGTAACAACAACGTTACTTTATCAACGTCCGACAAAAGATCGAACATGTGTGCACAACTATGTGTATTCCCTTGTATTCCGTCTTCCTATTGAGTCGTTTTAACTAGTAATCCACAGGTGTGATACATTTTTCAATAGACAAAGTGTTTCCTTCATAGGTGGCCGTCAGAAATGGTCTGTTTTCTAATCGTAAATCAAACCAAGGACCGTTGCCGGTCATTTGAAGTATGTAAACTCTGTTATTTATGGTGCAAACCGATTCCGTTTTATGGAGGTTCACAATACTTTTTGGTCTAAATTTACTAGTACGGTTTCGCGTTAAACAGGTTCCGTTTTAAAAAGGTACAGTTGCTATGTTTTTTTACGAGGGCGATTCCGGACTATGAAAATTTTCCGCCTTAAACAGTTTTCCGTTTTATCAAGGGTCCGTCTTAGGCAGGTTTCACTGTATTTAAAATATTATATCATGATTGTAGTTTGATAGACCAGCTAGCGCTTCTTTCTATTGTAATTTATAATAGTATGTAACATCAATTTAAAATTACTGAAATACAAATTTTTTGTTAATATATTTGATGTACTACAAATATGTATAATGCAAATAATAAAATACATATTAAGACTATTGTGCACTTATTTTTTATAAATGTGTTATATATTTAAATTAAATTAAATATAAGGAAGCGTAAATAAGTATTATTGTAATTTATCATTTAAATTTACCACCAAATTAGCTGTCAAGTTAATTTGCCTAATGTGATGCGGATTTCACAATTTACTCCCCTTAAAAAAAACAGAGTATAGCTGCTAAATATCTAATAAGTAAATAAAACTATATTTTGCGACAACCTAATTAATTCTACACATAAATCGCGTTACGCCAACCAATGTTGTAAAACTCCAACTTTAACCGCGCTCAAAATTCCCCAACTAGTTAAACTCCACTTTACGGGGAGTTATTTTCACCTTCCGTCCGTTGCTTTCTTTTCAGCTATTCAGTAACGGAGACCTGAAATTTCATAAAATAATGAAATTCTCCATTATTTATTAAGAAAGAGCATTGCACTGCACGCGATGAGCTTCCTAATTTAATTTGCATGGTAAAATGCTTTTCGGCATAATTAAACCGTGAATTATGCATACGGATTACGTTTCGTGCACCCCACCGCGATAATACTTTACACTGTCTGCGGTGGTGGTGTCGTTTAAAGCAAAATACACTTGTAATGCGCCCATTACGCTATATATGTACATACATACATAGTAAGTCTTCGTATAAGAGATAATTGATAATGTACCAGTAGGTACCGCGTCGCTATTATACACCACGGGAACGATCACATAGCGTAAATTGCATTACACACGTCGTGTAGATTGGAAATTGTTTATTGATTATTGGGCGTCGTGTTTCTGAGCTAATAGCAAAAAAAGCTGCGTTAGAATGGAGAGTGCAGTAACGAAGCTTGACGCGGTTTACTTCAATAATGCGATAAGCCCTGTTGTTTGCTACGGTATCAGTTTCATGGAAAATAAGCTTTAGTAACTATTATAGCTTCGTAGTAACTTTTCTGATATACTTAATTTTAAACTGTAATACCGTTCAAAACCGATTTTTAAAGCGGACTTTGTTGTGTAGGCTTAAAACTCAATTTGTAGTAGTAGTAGTAGTACTATACCTTGTTTTTTAATAATGGGAGTAAATTGAATATAGCCCGCCGGAATATAGAATATAGACTTACGATTGGTTTGTTGCCGGTCATGTTTACACTACCAAAATTTGGTATTTTAACGACGCCATATTGTAACACAGATGATTGAGTAAATACATACTTCGTTAAATATTTTTCTATTATCTTTTTGTGATTTTACTACGTTTAAACAAGGAAATCTGTTTTTTTAAACTATTTGCTTGTAAAAATGGATCCACAGCCTAATACAAGTGGACTATCACCATCGCCTCAAGAAAGCGTGCTACTTTGGGGCATCGAAACATCTTCAAAATTACTCGAAATATAGGTACAGGAAGATTCCGGATTGAAACATTTGAAACTTTGAAGGGCTGACTGAAATCACAGCAATATTTGTTTACCAAAGTGAATAGGGGAGCAGTGTGTATCTCGGTACACAAAAAAGAATATAGCTGTATTTTTAAAAATCTTTATTCAAATGTTGTTGCCAGCAGCCAGCCTTTTCTTTAACTTATGACAAAACATTTTGCCCAAACTAAACTTTATGAGTATATAAAAAGTAACAAAATATATATTCTAAAATAATATGCATATTGTCCCAAGGTACACATATACAGTGTACCTTGGAACAAATATCATAGGACACCAGATCCCTGTACATTATAAGTGGACAAATCCACAAAAAAAATACATAAATTCACTTCTTCTTTCTGTTCCTCCAGCAGCTTGAGGCGGAAGTAGAGACATTACTATGTCATATATTGTTGGAATTAAAATTATTTTTAGTAATACCTTCGAACTTTGTATATTTGTACTGTATATTCCCCCTAATTTTTCTTTTGAAAATTGTCAATACTTTTTGTCTTTATTTCAATCTGAAAGTTGGATTGCCGATCAAAATGTACTCTTATTAGGCAACTTTAACGTACCATTTTACAATTCAGAACCCACAAAGCTTTGATGCTTAAGAATTTTGAGGAGTTTTGTAACTTAACGCAATATAACTCTATAATTAACGTTAACAATCGCTTGTTGGATCTAGTGTTGGCTAATGTAAATTGTAATGTTGAAAGATGTGACTCACCTTTAGTACCAGAGGACGTGCAGCACCCGACATTGCACATTATTGTTGAATGTGGATTTACTGCTATTCACCGTTTTCCAGATAACCAATCGGACAGCCTCGCTCTTAATTTTAGAAAAGCTAACTATCCCTTAATGTATGATCTACTCTGTAAAGTTGACTGGACCTCTATTTATGAAACAGATAACATAGACAAGATGAAGTACACAAAGAATGTTTACAGATCTAAATTAACCAATGAGCATCTTAAATCTCTTTTAATAATTAGTACAAGTAAAATTGATCCACAACTGCAAACTATTGTCGGTGGTAGCTAGAGAGTGTTAAAGGTGGGAAAGTTATAATTAAATAATGCTGCTTGGATTTGTTATTTCCTCCTTTCGCTTCTGGCCGCATATTAGTATTAAACTGAAGTTGTATATAATATTTTGTATAACACTAAGAAGCCATTTAATTTGCCATACAGTCTAGGAAGCAGTATTAGGAAAACGCTGCGAATTATATCATTTTAATTACTAAAATTAAAGTCAAGAGTACCATTTCTAATTAACAAAATGCAAATAACATTTTTTACATGAACATATTCTTATTGTCATATTGTTGTTACGGTTATTTATGTATTACCGCTACGTCATAGGACTAATTATAAGCGAACCCCCATATATGTTCTTTTGAAACTATGTATGTACATATGTACATACATACATATATACTATTGTCATATTGTCTTCACTAGACCTACATTTCCGTACATTTAACGAATTGCGAAAATTTTTCGTAGAAACTCGTCATATTTACAAACACCGCTTCCAGCAGAGGGATTCGTATTATTTTCCGTATCATGTGCGTTAAATAAATGATGAATTGTCAATTTTTTAATACATCGCCAGTGTTTATTCCATATTTCGTTATCGGTGTAATACGTGGAATTTAAAACATCTCTTTGTTTGCATATTTTCGTTCTCAAATAACCAAAACTCGGTTTAATAAGCACTAAAACTTGAAATATCATCCGAGTTATGTCGGTTTTTCTCGTTCCACATGTATGTACATATATGTATATGTGTCTACATGCATACATAACTGTGTGTAGTATATCTACAGGGTGGCCAGGAAAATGTGGGAAATCTCTTGGATGCAGATAAAACATCAACAAATATGATGACAAGTTTTTATAAAAGAATTTCCTACAGGTCCTTCCTACGGAGATAGGTGTCCCTGAAGGACGACGCTGGAAATCGGTTTTTGAATGAAGACTTTAAAAGTATTACACTGGATAGGTTGAACCAACAATTATCAGCACAGCTTAATATATCGCACAGTAGTGCATGAACAGCTGTTATATCCACATCATTTGCAGAAAATACATGAACCGATTCCTGAATATTTTCCTCGTAGAATGCAGTTTGCTAATTGGGTATTGGATCATGAACGAAATGCCACTATTGTTTCGCATTATCAACATCAGTTCCAATCACTTTAATATTTGAGCAAGAATCATTGAAAATTTTTGATTGGACCATTCGTTCTGCTAGAACGACTGAATTGGCAACTGTATTTGGAGTTCTTCAAAAAATTGTCAATGATTTTTAGCATTAGTCAGAATTATTTCTACCAACACTAAACTAAACAGGCAAATATATATTGCGAAGCAAAATAAATTAAAACAGGAAAAATTCCCAACTACCAAAACCACGACACGTGAGATTATGTAGTTAAACATCAAAATAGCAAGGCTAGCTCAGTCACGCAAAGAGCGAGTTTATATAAATTTAATTAACTCCTGATGTGTTTGCTGAAAGCTTTCTTTTCTCGAATTATTTTGTTACTATTTCAGCAAAAATGGGAATTTATTTTAAATGTAATCCATTGTTAATTGTTAAATGAATTAATTGTTGTTGCAGATATAAATTGAAATCATAGATGGAATATCTCCCGTTAAGCTTTACAGAGTGCTCAAACATGATTAATCCACTGCCACCCCAACTCTCATGTCAACAGTCTGTGAGTAGAAAGCGGCGATAAACAAAACGTAATGAAATACATATTATGTCATAACATTCGTAGAATTGATATTGTTCCAAATAGTTGTTTATTTCGTATTGATGTAAAATATAAATCCAAATATTGAAGAGTTATCCAAATAATTGTTTTAATTGGTAGTGAACTCACATCTATAAAAACCGTACCTACATATGTAATAAATAATATAATTAAAGTAATAATTGTATTTTGTTTGAAGTTGCTGAAAATAATTGCAAAAAAAGATTATTTCTGGTGGTACATATATTTTGATAGCAAGAAAATAGAATAGTAAACAAGTCAGCTTTGATTTATATAACTGAATATCGATGAAAAATGTTGTTGATTTATTGTGTCGTGTCAAATGAGTAAAACTCAAAATACAGTATATTAAATCATTATTGTTTATTTTCTTCATACAAGAAGCTATCATCATTAATTTCTATTACGTCTAATTTCGAGAAAACTGTACCAAATTTAATCCAAATTGGAGATTATTAATTATACGCTTTATGAAACAATAAAGCACCTCTTTACTGTTCTTCTCTTATATTGCAATTCTAAAAAATTCAAAAGTAAGCTTCCACGATACTCAACAAATATCTCGCTATTTATCCTGTTACGCCCTTTATGTTGGTGTGTTTTCGTTTCTAATATTGCAATCCTGGTTCTTTTCTGGCATTGACAAAATTTGGTATGTAAGGTATTACAGCCCCCTCTATTACCGACCGGGAAGAAATGACATTGTTGAACTGGTTCGATTATTTGTCTGTCATAGGAGTGATGATTTTCATTGGCATCAACATCAACGTAAGGGGTTGGAAAAAACAATGCACACACCAAATAGGGAATCGAATGCATGTGAATTGAAACAGATACCAACACTAACACTTTTAGTAATTCAACAAATCAAGCAGAAACAAATACTTCGTTCTCAAAACCTGGAAATAAGAATAACATATAAATGTATCATACACCAAGGTTAAAAAGAATGAATGAAGAATTGGAGGTACCTATGACGATCAAAACAATAAACAACATTTATGGTGAAGAAACTTTCAAGATATTCAATCATCTACTTAAGCTGCATCTACACCAAGGATCAATGAAGAACAGAAGAATTTTCTTAACAAAATTTCCAATTTATTATGATGAAGCATCATGTATACACGGGCAAAACATTAGTAAATATTAAAGTTACTGGTATTTAAGTTCATTCATAATTACATAACTATGTAAGAGAGAAAATCCAAATCGGTCAAACCAAATGCGAAATGTTTTGTTAGTATATCTGTGCTGTCATCCCACAACTTTCCAGATATGGATCCCCATGCTTTCTATTGTAATGTTATTTTCTATAGATTTCAAAATTTGATAGCAAATGTGGGAAGACAACTTCTTAAATTGGTTTGCATCTGAAAACGTAATAATAATTCATAGCCAGCTACTTCTTATTATTAACGCAAATTGCTGAAGAATACCGACGCAAGAATTACATAGCTATTTTGATGAAACTATGTTGCTCAAGAGCTGCAAAAACGGGCAATGCTGTACGAGTCTAAATTATAGATACAGAAGAATTGCAACTACTATAAGATCCACATGTAGGTAAGCAGCATCTATAGGTTATATATCTTCATGAGTTCGTTGATCAGTGGAGATTTCAACATTAACCTACAAAAAAAGATAAAAATGCAAATAAACTGATAGACATATTCAGAAGCTTTAATTTGCATTCAGTGATAAAAGAACCCACCAGGGTCACCAAAACTTCAAAAACCATTATTGACAATATTTTTGTGAATATCGATAATTATTACGAAGAAATTTTGATCTCTGCTCTATCCGATCATTACGCACAAAAAAAATCGTTCGAAATATTGAACAACTCCCCCGATAAACCAAAAATTGAAAAAAAAAAATCATAAAACCTGAACATTTACATTTGATTGACACGGAGTTGATGACGGTTGATTGGTCTACTGTTATGCAGTTAGAGTGTTACAGGTTACAAGAGAGTAGATATTAGTAAACCACTTAAAAGAGCTATCAAAGTTTGATCAAGAAAACAACAATTGGTGAAGTGATTTACAGAGAAAATGCGAACCAAATCTTTTGAGAATTTTGATGCTTTTCCGATTTCCAAACTCAGAC
>SMLS01063881.1:0-51762 GCA_004785975.1 Popillia japonica
GGCGTCTTCATGCTCCAGTTGCTAACATACCAAATTAGACCAGATAAACAGTATAGCTTGGAAATTTAGAGGGCTCAAAACGAAGAAGAGATTGTCTTGAAGTATAGGCGATACTTAAACACAAAGACGGATTTTAGCAGAGATTATAGGAGAAATCAAAATCTCAGTTGCCAGATTTAGAACTCAACCCTTTACGTCATCCAGACACATAATATTTAAATGAAAATATTTGGACCATTTACTTTTATAGAATACAAAAATTTAAACAAATTTTCTTAAAAAAAATTATATCGGAATACGATGTTAGGCAATGGGATATTTTTGGAAAGTAAGCCAATAAGTTTTTTACTAGACAATCGGTTTTAGAAAAATGTGTACAAAGAAATCCATCCTCGTCTAGCCTTGCGAGATAAATATATTTTTCTTTTGTGGAAAAAAGGGGTTACAATATTACTTTTCTATTATTATAACAACTAGACCAGTTTTAAATGAAAGTAATAGCAATTGTCAGAAATGTAGTATGTCAAAGATTTACGTAAATCATTCACTAAAATTTGGGCTGGCTGCTTTAAGTTGTTTGACCCATATGAGAAAATCATGAATGAGTACAAGCAATTATCAATCCATATCCTGTCTTGGAGGAACGAACTGATCGAGTACATTATATGTATATCTCAGTTTTGATAAAACAATGACGCTACAATGTAAAAGATCTAAGTCTAAAGGGAGTAGCTTTCTTCGAAGATTGTGGACGGTTTTCTTGCCTTCATAAAAGCACCAAACCCTACAATATAACGCTAATTTGTTGATTTAATTTAATTAACTGTTGGGGCATACGAAACCATTGGTACAATCCCATGAGAGTCTGTTTGAAAATGAATGACCTTCAGCTAAAACATATGTTATAACTGGTAGTGTAAAAGCGATGCACAAAGTTTGGCTTCCATTTGTTTCTTAAAGGACTAATTACT
Source organism: Popillia japonica (assembly GCA_004785975.1). Taxonomy (NCBI): domain Eukaryota; kingdom Metazoa; phylum Arthropoda; class Insecta; order Coleoptera; family Scarabaeidae; genus Popillia; species Popillia japonica. Next base: position 972 of record SMLS01063881.1, read on the forward strand.
CTCGTATTCCACAAATAAAAATTATACTAACTGTAAGTTGTAGGGCCTGTGGTTTCAGAGTTCTTTTGTCCCGAAGACTATAAATCCATAAAAAAATAGTTTTTATATTTTGATCACCATAAATTGACAGACAGGTTCAGTGAGTAGAAAAAAACGTTAAGAACAGTTGTTCTCACGAGAAAAAAGACATCTTAAGGACAAGCCATATTTGCGCAACACAAAAAAACGGTTAAACAAGTTTGAAGATGTTCGTTGCTGTAGTCAGCATATTTTCGGCTCCTAGGAAGACGTTTGCAGATGTAGGGCATCTTGAACAAGCCGAAACCAAACACATGCAATAGAAAAATATTCACTACCCATTTTGCTAGCTATGTGTAGAACTTTACCGCTAAAAATAACGGGTTTATAAAGGTACGATTTACTTTGGCCCAAAACTGTGCCAAAGTAGGTCGTACTTTACAGGTTACCAGAACTGGTTTAAAGATATATGAAAATGGGAAGACGTTGTGTTTCACAGAGTTCTAACTACAGCACGACATAAACAACTAAAAAGAGTTCTAAAACACATATTTATATACATTAGAAATTCCTGAAGAAATGCGTCTTCTGCAGGAAGAAGTTTTTAAGATTAAAATCTTTTTTGTCAAAAGTTAGGAAAAATCTTAGGTTATAGTAAGTATAGTTACTATAACTATAACTAATACTTCTGTAGATTTTTCCTTGTAGGCGATAGTATATTTTCATTTCACATGCAAATTCCTAAATGGCAACTATTCCTGTCTACTGTGGTCCTATGTTAATGATATTGTATGGGTTGTCTTCGAATTATAGAACCTGTCATCTAGTCTGCACTTGCTTCAAATTATAAACTGGTAGATATCATTGCATCTGCATATGCTCACCAGAACAAATAATTTAAAATCTGACTTTAGCTCACTTCACAGCATAAATGACCTCAATTTAGTGCATATTGAATTTATATTGATACGAGAATGTTGCTCTAGAGCATTTAAAGAGCGGATGTAGCTGGGTATCAACTAATTATAATTGAATAAGAATTTGACACCAACCCCAAACACTGGATTTATAATAATTTTTTTTAAATTTTTTGGACGTCAATGACCATATAAAAACGTGGTTTTGTGGAATATTAGATTGTTGAATATTTTATTATTTAAAGGAATATAACTTTCTCCATATTTTGATGGACAACTTAATACCAGATATGATGTCAACTCTTTCATTAGAAAAAATTAGAAATTGCCTAATATTTATTTATTTATTTAACAAACAGGAAAAGGTTACACAACAGGTACTAGATTCCACTGACACGAAAACTGTACGAAAATTATGAAAACAAAATTACAAAAATAAATGCACAAAAATCAATAACAAAACTTAAGCACTATGGTAGATTAATAACTATACAATTAGCTAACCTCACTGCTGACAAGAAACCAATACAGAAAATACAAATTCTGTAAATGGCCGAGTTTATACATGCTGTAGTAGTACAGTACCTAGGCCAAAGTGAAAGTATAACTCACTAGGATATCTTATTCTGGGCATTGAGTATTGGACTTGCTAGTAGTATTGACTTGGGAGTTTATGGCAGACTCTTGAACAGCCAACTCAACAAAATTCTAAAATTTCAATTTAGTCGATATTTATAATATACGTAGATGGAACAATAATCAACATCATTCAAACAATAAAGAACAATTAGTATTGACGAGTAAAATTGAGCCAGAAATTTATTATTACTACGGGCTAAAGAACTGAGAAAAAACATACATACATGTGTTTCTTTTTCAAGAGATGATATACGTATAAGAAACTATCCACAGCATCTCAGCAGCATCACAGAGTGGGGAAATATGAAGAAAGGAAAGACTCAAGGAAAGTTGGCCATTATTGACAATCAGCAATTATGATTGATCACCCTTCGTTTAGGTTGTAGCAGTTGTAACTTCGCAATTGACCCTCATGCCTTAATATTTCATCACCTCTTATTTTATCTACTAAAACCTGAAGATTTTGAAAATAAGGTTTCAGGAATCCGTTACCTTCTAGACAATCCCGACATAATCGAGACTTTGGCTGGCGATATCAAAAAAACAGTCTCACTCAAGCAAGAACCTTTAAAGAAGTTGAAGCAAGGTTAGAGAACGTTTTAAACGTCATGTCTGCTTACTATGAGGAAAACTCCTTAAAACCAAATCCTTCCAAAACACAGATCAGTGCGTTCCACCTTCGCACCCAACTAAACAATCGCAAACTTAATGTCGCTTGGAATGGAGAAAAGCTCGGGCAGAAAGATAAAAGGTGCCAGCGAGGAACTAACCAACAGTAAGTGGAACGCTAAACCTGAAATCCTTAGTACCACGGTACGAGCATTATGTTTCTCTACAGCCAAATACGCATGTCATGTCTGGTCAAGATCGTCGTATGCCAAGAAGGTCGATGTAAGCCTCAACAAAACTTGCAGATCTATAACAGGGTGCATGAAGGCTGCATCGCTAGCCAAACTTTACCAAACAGCTGGCTTTCACAGTCCGAACTCACGCAAGGAGGCTCATAAATTTACCCAAAAGTTTAAGGAAACATTCCATATCCTCTGTCAGAAAGCCCGCCGCCTGGTGTCTGGTACAACTTCAAGACCTGAAAAATACTAAACAGTATTAGAACAGGTGTTGCTCCGATAAAAAGCAACGTGATCAAATGGGGCATTGCGCAATCAACTGGCAAGTGCGACTGTGGGATGAACACCTTCTAAAGCGCGTTAACTGTCCCACACATTGTAACCTTGACCATTTATGGCAAAGCAAACGCGAAGCATTGGACGTAGTCCAATATTAGGCCAAGAAATTGTAGAATATTCCGGAAACGAAAAAAAAGAAAGAATTATTGTTTTGTTGGAAATATTTTGCGGATTTGATGCAGTTGATTAAAACATACAGGCTTTGTTTGGGTCCTAATCCTGTAACAATATGGATTTTTTGTTTAGAATTTGATTTAGATACCAAACCTTTACCTCCTCTTTTTCAATGTCATTATTAAAACTGAATTAATAAAAAAATTCTTTGAGATAGTATTTAATTCTACGAAATTAAACACGATAATGAAGTTTGTCCGGCTTTACACTAAGAGACACAATTTTAATAAAGAATTAATATTTCTTTATTAAACCCCTACACTCCACGAGACAACATAATAGGAAACAAATTAACATTGATCGTTTTATTTTGTCGAATGTTAAGCGAAGAGAACTCGAGTATTATCATCAAGGAGGCATTGTCTTTGGTTGGGTGGGTAGGCGTTATGGGGTAGCACGACTCTCATCCCTTATACTCCTCTGATCCTGTCTTTCGGTTGCCCGCCTCCCCCTCGATCCCCTTTATTTTAGGGTTGGTTCCCGATAAACGTGGTTTCCCGAAAAGGAAATCACCGTGGCCTGGCTGGCAAAATTGAACAATTTAATTCGTGAAAATTCAATTACATTTTACGATAAATTTCTTTCGAGTTCGTTTCGAAATTCCTATTATTATATAGCCGGGGTGTACGGGGAACACGGTTGTTATTACGGTTCCCCCAGTATCATTTTTAAGGCAGCGGGGTAGCCAGGACCATTTCACATATGACCGGTCACGAATTATACTCAGATGAGCTCAGATCCTCATTCAAAATTCTTCGCTTTACCTTAAATATCGCGGGGTAGCGACCGCAATTTCAGTTTTCCGTTTAGTTTATACGTTTCTATCTTGTAAAAGTTTAGAAAATAACGTTTCAGAACGTTTTTGAAGTAGTAATTTATTATAATTTGTGTAATAATATATGCAGTACCTGGAGATCTGATTTGCCCTGCGAAGCGTACAATTCGCGTCGGAAAAGTACGCGAAAAGGTGCGATAAGAGAGAAGAAAAGCGAACGTATACAAGAGACTGCTACCATAAAATAAGCAGTTTAACAATTTCGATTCGTGACGATGTTGAGGCATCCGTTCGAGAATGCTTTCGGGCGATGAAACGGTCCCATTTACAGACGTTTTCCTCCTTACACTGGCATTTCCTTTTCACATCCGATTGAGCGCGAATTGTTTGACCTATCATGTCTGCTATCGCCCCCTCGATATTTATGTGAATTACCGAATTTTTCTCGGTAGTTGACCTCTTCTGTTTCACCCCTCGTTCTTTCCTTAACTGTTACCGTTTGTATATAAGTTTGAGCTATTAAAGTATTGATGCTATAGTGAAGTATGTATATAAAAATGGAGTTGTATAAGATGTATTAGATAAGTAAATTGATGAAATTATGAATAAAATAAAAGAGTGAAGTATCAAAGGCTCTTATTTATTTTATATAAAATGTACGTTAAAAATAAACGTGAATGGATCTGGTTTAGCAGAAGATTTATTGAGTTATTTGTCGTTTTTGGTGAACGCGCCTGACGCAGCGAGCAAAATCAGGTGAACAACACGAGCGGGAATTCCGCGGTATCTGTCGGCTTGTGAGGGTTATCGTTGCCATGGAGATACGGTTGGAAGGGGTGTGTTGGAACGCAACCGAGGGGGATTATAAAAATAGATAGAGATTACAGAAAATGGTGGACCTGTCGAGATCTGAGAATATTTACTGTATTGGCATATTTCCTTCTCCTTTAAAAAGTCCGCATTATGGCGATTCTCAATTTTCGTATTGAATGAATTCTAAGAGTTAATTTGGTTTTGACAATTATAGTTTTTACTTTAGCTAAAACAAATATTAATACTTATTAATAACAAAGCTTTCCATTAAATGAGAAGTACCTACTCTTAAGGAATTTTTGTAAAGAGAGAGAAAGTTTCCTCTCTGAAAAGCAATAATTCACAAATTGAGACGATGAAAGTCGCCAGAACCAGAAAAGTAATATCTTAACATCATTCAGTGGTCCAAATCACATGAAGTATATCAGCTTGCAGTTAAACCTAAAGTATTGCCCTGACAATTTCTGTTCCAGTCATGACAAAATAAATAATGCTGACTAAGATAGATTCAAACAAAAAGAAATGTAAGAGACTCTTATTTCAAGAGCCATACAGGATCTTGTTCCAAAGTTGGGCGGGGTGCTGCTCGCAATTAGCAAAATTAGCAAAAATCGGAAGAACTCCTGGCGATAACCAGGGGGGATAATCAAATGACATTCTGTATCGATATGATTTGTTGAACGCTTGGAAGACACGAATGTCTTCATGCTCTATAAGCGCAGAAAAAAATCCTGCCTTTCCATGAAGCTACCATTCGATAAGTCTTCCCTTGAATCTCTCCAAAACCGATAATTCCACAATTGTCGCGCTAACTGAGGATAACATTCTGCTAGATGAGCAATTTGTATTTCGTAAGGACTATGTTTGACTTGCAAGTCTTTGGGATCACAGAGGAGATTCGTAATATGACATGAGGCATTCTACGGACGCTGTATTCCTTGTCTTGGCCCTTGCGTTAGGTTCGGTGTGGCATGATCATCTCTTATATGAGGGGCCTGAACCTTTTTGCGGGATAAGTAGCAGTGTAATACTGGAGAAGCTCAAATGTGAAGTAGAGCAGAGAAAATCCAAATATTAGGAGAATCTCCACGGTATGAAGCAAGCCAAAATCCCCTATGGGAACATACAACCAAAAGAGATCATGCCCAGCAAAACTAATATTCGTATATTGACAGGAATCCTCTCAGGCCATTGTAGACTGAACGGGCACCTAAGCAGGTTCGGAATAAAAAAGGATGCAGAATGCAGATTGTATGGGGAAGAGGATGAAACATCCATCCATCCATCATCATACTCTCAAACTGTTCTATACTGTGCAACTCAAGGGCTTGCTGCTAGGAGCAAATGAAATTGAGGAGGGAGAACTACCTAGTCTGGAGCCCTCCGACATCCTGCCCTTTTTAGAATGAATAGGACTAATGGGCCAGCTGTAAATATGTCTACGCAATTTGTTTGTGAGCACCAGACGCAGAATCTCCATCTGTCGGCTGTTGGGGTTCCCCAAAGATTGTTTTTCGGTTTGGAGTGACATATCAAGGTTGATTTTCACTTCGTTGATAGTGCACTCGGTTGAAACCACACCAATAACGCACCAATGCATCCTAGATGGGGTGCAAATGACAGTTGTCTATAAACGCCGATAAGTGCGTTGCTGTCTGGTTCCTCAGGAAGCACAATCTTTCCTTCACTCAGGTCGTCAATAGTTGAAAGCACCTGTGAAAGTCTCAAATGAAATGTTTAGCGAAATTTTTTCGAGCATGCGAGGGTTGGGAGGACTGGTGGATTTGCTTCTCGCGCTATTGTAGAAAAGTTCTCTGGGTTTGCGAATCAAAATTATGATTTACATCGTGTTCTTTCGACTTAATCTAACTACAGTGTCAGGAATCTGTAAGTTAATAGAATCAACTAGTTCGGTAGCTCTACTCAAATCCATCAGGACCCTAACGCCTCTGTAGGGAAGAAATAAACGATGGGGCTGGTCAGAGGAACTCTCTTTGGCACCTTGCGGTCAGAGAATCCGCTGATCCAGTACCTGAGGGAGCTGGACATTGATAGGGTTCCACCAGAAGAAATAAATGGCTTCTCATTGTAGAAATCTCATGCCAGAAGAGTCGCATGCCTTAGAGTTAACAAACCTAAAAATGAATCGTCCAGCCTTAGGTAACACAGAAAGTCTTGAGCAAAACGGCATGTGTCAATTTATAATATAGATAAATGATAGATGGTAGACTTATAGTCTAAATTTTCTTCGATGAACATACCCGGATTATACTAAAATATAAATTTTAATAGAATGCAACACAGTCCATAAAGTTTTCGATAATAAGCAATACTTAAAAATCTTGGCGCAGTTTCAACAATGCTTCCAGAGTATTTAATTGAAATTATCTTGAAGAGATGCACAGATCCCGTCTTAGTATTTCCATTGATTATTTATTACATCGCTCACTCTCATAGTGTAGACGATTATACACAAAAATCTCTTTTAGCGTACAACATACCTGTAAGTCTATATATGCACGTGAGCAAATTTTAAACGTTTCAGGACATGATATATTCGTGTTAGATCCCTAGGCAACTTGTTTGTGTAACATGTCGTATGTCAACGCTCTGCAAACTCTATTAGTGACAAGAACTGCTAATGTTTGCGCTGCCACCGTAGACTACGTCGGCACAGGCAGACGACGTCGTTACCTCTATCTCGAAAGCAGGTATAGTCGAAATTCGGAAAGCTCGAGGAAAATTTAACATTCCATTGAATTGTGAAGTGCACCGCCATTAATACTAACAAGCTTATCAAGCTATACAGCGGAGGTACTATTGTATCTGCGACAAATCATTTCCTGTGATTTATATTTACTATCCGTACTAGCTACTATACATGTGTATAATAATGTATGATGGGAATTAGTATTATGCGGTGCCTATATCAATAGATTCTATGAGATACAGCTGTTATTCATAGATAATTAGTAAAGCACATTTCTGTATGAGGCTGCAGAGGAAGCTGTGTGGTTTGAAAGGTAGGGGTATCTTTTATATGAAACACTAGTTTTGCAAGACAATGCAATACATATATTTTCCTACAAAAAAGTCTAAATTAAAGATGTTTCTCCTTAATTCCTTACCTAAACTAAATCGTCTGCATACATAAACCCAAAATTTTATACTTGGTTACTATTATAAGAGTTGGGAGCATGTATGCTTTCTCAGTTATAATAATATACTTGAGTTGATAGATAGATATAGGTATCTATGGATGATAATATAAGCTCTATTAGATAATCTTGCATTCTTCTGACACATCGCTCATAGTTTGTGTATCCTTTACAATTAATTTCTCCTCAGCGCCAAATTATTTATAATTCTTGGTTTTGTGTTTATTAAATGCATATGTAAAGCATTAGAATGGGTGAAACTCAGCTTGTGGTGTAGTGTATGTGTGCCTATCCAAACTATCGCTGCAGCTAGTGGGCAACTTCGTTGTGTGTAAACCGTTTCACTGCTTTGAACTGGAAAATATAGTCCGGTCTATGTTTGGGAATCTTTAGAGGTTCAAGAACCTTTTCGGTAAATCTTTCTTCAACGGTAATTCCAATGCTCTTTGCGCAGTAACCCTTCGTTGCCTTAGTCTGTATAAGGCTCCATCTTTGTAGATCCCCTCGTGCAAGTCATCCCTTAGACAGCCATCTTCTGTTAATACATACATTCCTATCCTAAATTGAATCATCAATCATCATACGTTTGATGTACCTTTGTTCAGGTACATGGTTCCAATTTAGTTGGTCCATGCATTACATACTGCACTCTTTATAATGCCACAATCTGGCTCCTATCCAGTAAAGTTGATTTAGGAGCCTTCCTTCGTCAACTGATCTGTCATTTCGTTGCCCACTATGTCTCTATGTCCTGGCACCCAGACGGAGTTGACCTTGTTGTGTTTGGCCAGAACAGTTAGATTTTGGAAACACAATAACATACTAGTTTGGAGGATATATAATAAGGTGCTAGAGCCTTTAAGGGCTATCAGAGAGAATGCAAATCGTTTTCCCTAGCGGTTAAGGACGCAGACACTTCCATCTTGTATAGCATAAAATTTTTGGTAACCTTGGTTTTCCTCATAAATACCAACCGGAATTAGTACCTGCGTTTGATTCACTTGTGTACCAGTTTTTAATTCTTGGTTTTCTCCTTCATTATTCCTCCACTTATTCCAATTCAAGACAACTTAATAGGGTTTGTTGTAGGAGATGCTGGTGGTTGCTATGTCACTCCTCATATCAAAGATTGGGTTTTTGACTACTATTTCTATATTGGTGTGCCTCGATTCAAGACGAGTTCTTCAGTTGTTAGTAGTTCTCAACTTGTATGCTCCCATGCTTGCCTCTCCCATGATAAAAATATTAGCAGGTTTAGAATGGGCAGGTTTAGTACGGGCTCTATTCCAGCAGCTAGGCGGCTCCTAATAGCTGTCGTTATACATAGGCATGCCAGTCGGTGAATTATCGAGAACCAACAATAAGTAAGTACCTACCTATATCAGTTTTGCAAGGATTTCTAATTGAAAAAAGATCATTTACGATATTATGCTTCCCTCATATCCCTTTCAGACTTTGACAATAAGCTTTTAGATAGGACTGCCTCCTCATTTCCCAAAATGTCGTTTTAACATCTGCATATCGTAAAAATCAAACCAGCTATATCATAAAACAGCTTGTTTTTAAAGATCGCACGTACCGCTTCAAATTATTTGTTTTGGTAAACATTTCTCCAATTGCCTTGAGCTTCATGGATGCTAAAAACAAATTGAGCAAATGCCTAATAACATCCCAAAAATGGTTTGCCACTTATAAAGTATTTACTCACTTAAGTCAAATGATCAGAAATAGTTAGCTCACTCATTACTTAAACTTTCAGGACACTACTTTTTACTATATTACAACAATTGCTGACAAACAAAACCAGTAGTTAGGTGAGAATTTCACCATTGTAACGGCTTTCTCAAAAGTGTAAGAGGCCTATACTTCAAAGACTTCAACATGTTAAAAAATATCTTGGCTACACATATTAAGTGCGACATAATGTTATTGAACTACTTTTTAGTAAAAACTTCATTTAAAAATAAAATCGTTGATTTGCTCCTTCAAACAATATGCTGCCTTTTGTTCGTTGTTTCCAAACTCTTTTGTTGGGATATTGGTAGGTGGTGTTAGCATTGTTTGCTATGGTTGTTTGTCTAGTCTTACCTTCTGAAAAATTGAGTAGGTATACTAGGTCACAACGTTACATGCACCGATTAATTAGTGCCGCAATTAAATTTTCAGGTTGTTCAATGTTTAGCTGTATACGCTTGATCAAATTTAGAGTTGGTTCAAAAGTTTGAAAACGGCTCCTCTTTTGTACCTATAATGAATCCATGTAAAAGCGCATTGCATCTGGCATTCCCCTTCCTTGGTCATGAAATAACACTATGTCCTTTAATTACTTTTTACGCGATAATTAGGTACCTTTAATTTAATTACATCTCAAATAATTGATTGATGTGGAAAATATGACGAAATACATAAATGAACAACGGAAACAATTATTTAAAAAAATCGTCACTAAAATTTCCCCCCAATTGGAATAAAAAAAATGTAGGTACGTTTCATTTATTTCGTAGGGTAAAACTCTATATAGAAAACCTCTCGTTCGAGATCTACGATCTGATAAGTCTGTCAGGAACAGGGTACATAACTTAATGACATGTGGCTTCACAATACGAGACACAATACACACATTTACATTTAATTCATTAGCTTGATTGAACAGAACGGGCACCGCTTTAAACCGAAAATTTAATGTAAATTCCTTTCATGTGTTTCCAGCAAACGAATATCGCGAAAATTGTTCGCGGCAAACAATTGTTTGGGTTGGGGATGAACATCAATTGTTGGTTGTGGTGATAGTTGTGGTATTTTTATTTATTCCCGTGTAAAATATAAAATTGTTTCTAATTTAGTTTTAATGTTTCAATCGCTTTGAACCGAGGATGAAACAAAATCTTGCCTTACGTAATAGTATCAACTATACGATCGATATGTGCTGAATAAAAGGTTTTCCCTAAAGCAGAATGGCGCATTAATTCAATAAAGATATTAGTCGTTTTTGTGGGAAACGAATACATGCAAACAATGTACGCCAGATGCAATGCTATTGCAAGTAGCAGCAGCAGTACCGCAGCATCGAACCCTCTTGTAACTAGCTTAAAGTTGATCCCCGCACGTTATTATAGATCATTCTTCGCGACTAACCATGCGGAAGACAACACCTCGTCATTGTCTGTCAACGACATACGTATAACCCCACGTTTACAATATGACTTGCAAGTAATAGGCCTCTATTAGATTAATTCGGTTCAGCCGAGTGAATTACGCGATGTTACGTTGATAAAAAATGGAACTGGATTAAAAGTTTCAAATCAGAACAAAATCAGTAAGTCATGTCAGAATTTTAATGTTTTGTGTTTCTTTTTTGTGTTGCAGGTGTCCTCCATTAATCGGGTGTTGAGAAATTTAGCGTCGCAAAAAGAACAGCAATCAAATCAAAATGAATCCGTGTACGATAAGTTGAGGATGTTCAACGGACAAACTCCCGGTTGGGCATGGTATCCCGGTACACCCACTACGCCACATCTGGGATTACCACCAGCACCTACCTCATTAACTAGTCAGTTTACCAAAGATGATCTGCAGAAGCGAGGTATGTTGAAATGAATAAGTTTTAAAGAGGGTGATTACGTAGATATCCACAAGTCTATCTAGTCAATTAATAACTTGTGGGAAGTATTAATTAAAACTGCGGAAATAGTTGAAAGCACTTCTGCTTAATGACGTGAGTAATAGGTGTAAATGCTTCATACTGATAAACAATTGTCCGGTAAATTTTTTGAATTTGATTCAATCATCCGTACGAAGTTAGCTACAGTTTTAAGAATTTGGAAACGAAGAACAATTTTAGAATCTTCACTTATCCAGAAGAGGTTGCTAGAAAGTTAATTTTTCTTGCCAGGCTTGAAACTCTTCAAGTTTTGATGTAGAAATCTTACATAGTATGGATCAACTAAGACAATAATTTTGGAAAAGAATAATTAGTTACTTACAAGAAACCTGTGACAATTTGGAATAGCTTTCAAACTTCAGAAGAACATGTCCTTTAGTAGCAGATAATGCGTCAGTTGATGTTGTCAAAAGTATTTCATGGTAAAGGATTCGAGGAGTGTTGACCAATTTTTTGTGTTGACCAACAGTGAGTTGTTAATTCGTTATGCTTATCAGCAAGTGCAAGTTCATAATCTGCCAGTACAGAACAACTTGCTGCAAAAAGGTAATCAAAGCGTTTCGGTTTGGTTAAGAAATATTTTGGAGCAAGATTTTAAGTGACGTCACACAAGTGTTCTTGAGCTAACTAACATTAAAGGGTTGGTCTTTCATATTGTGGCAGTCTATTTGAAAAGCATAACCTTTGATCCAAAAATTTACATCAACAGTCGTTAGTTCTGATATGCTTCTGGTTAGAGCTTTTCTAATGCAGCCACTTTATCAGAAATCTGTTGCCGAAACAAATTTTTATCACATTAGGAATGAGGTGTCAAAGTGAAGCAATCATGGTCAAAGACTACACTTATATAATTATCGTTAGGCTACTTGCACAGAGTTCAGTGCACGCACTCCTTAATCCGGCGGTACTGCATTCAAATCCTACTAGGTTTTCTCTGAATTTGGTCCTCTGTAGTTACTAAAGTTCCTTGGCAAATGCGGAAAGGCAACACCTTAAGCTGGTCTATACAGGCAGACATATCATTATAAGTAATTAACTCTTGGGTGTAAATCAAACTTCAAGCAACTTTTTATCTTGGTTAAACATGCTTGCCAACGTATGATAGTCCTGAATACGTACCATTTTCTAAGTCTGGTCAAGGGGTTATCTTTGGAAATATGGCTGTTCTAGTTGCGTAAAATTGTTAGGTACCATGCCGACTACAAGACTGTAAGACTCTACAGCACCCTCTGTCGTTAAATAATAATGGTTAACCAGGGTTCCTGCCTACAGATAGTATTACTGCCCATCAACACACACCAGCATAATTATGCTTGATGCTGGAAAACTTCTTAAATCACTTGACTTGAATCGTCTTATGCTAACGAGAAATGCTGTGCCCGTGAAATATATCAGCTCCAAAGCGTCGTAAAGGAGGAAAACGTGGTAAAAGTCTTAAACGTTCTTTGAAGCATTGAAGGATTCGCAAAATTTGATTTTTTTTCCATCCTTATATTGTTAAAACTGCAACTAAAGTGTTGATTTCGCTATTTTGGAATAATATTTAGAACGAGAAACTAGAATAATTTTCTAGTGTGGCAATCTTAATTTTTGGTACTATATTTTACCGTTACTGCTTGAGAACCGCATTGAGAAACAAAACAACAAGAGGAAGAGCGGCTAACTAGGAAGCTAAATAGGAAAACACAGGCAGCTGATATCGTTAAAAATAAAGAACTTTTACTGAGTAAATTTCACTCAAACATCAGCGTGAATGAGAAAATAAGCTTTCTAAAAGAAGAGGGAAGAAATATAGATAGATTATGTTCTGAGGGGTTCACTCGGGCTTGTAGCAAACACATTCCATTATCAGGTATGTAGTTTTAAGCTTGGATAAATGGAAATATGTACCTATCTTTTTAGACACATTAATAAAGAGAAAAGCTAAAGAAATCGCTGATGGTTTGGGTTATAGGAGTTTCAGTGATTCAGGTGGGCTAGAAATACACGGCATACGGTACAATGTAGCCCTCAGAGCCATAAGTGGAGAGGTCGCGAGTGTAAACTCTAATGATGTTGCGACATTTTTGACCAAAATTCCATCGATTATAAACAACTATTCTCCCAAAAATATCTACAATGCAGATGAAACTGGGTTATTTTTTCGTGCAGTTCCCAATAAAACATTACATCTAAAAGATGAAAAACATATTGGAGGCAAATTTTCGAAAGAAAGATATACTATACTATTTTGCGTAAATATGGAGAGAGAAAAGGAAACCCCGCTAGTAATAAGAAAAACACCAATACCAAGAGCTTTTAAACATATTAATACGACTAATTTGTCTGTTACTTGGAGATGGAATACAACAACATATGTAGATGACTGGTGAACTGATGGCGGAATGGTTGATGCAATTTGACTGATTGCATTGATTTTTTTGCCTCTTAACTGCACTTCTGTTGTTAGATCAGGGCAGTATTAAAAGTTTCAAAGCATTTTATAAAACATTTGTTGTTAAACGACTCATAGTCGAGTCATAAATACTGCTGGATCAGTACAAGAATTATCAAAGAATTTTCTTTGATAATTGATATTTACATGTTACAGGTGCAATTTACCGCGGTGCACACAGGCACCAGGTGCAAAGGGGCGCCAAAAAACGCCAAAATTCGATAAGCACCTAAAGGCGACCCTAAACCGTATTAGGCATAACAAATAAAAAATAGAATTCTTAAGATTTCCCATATACAATTAATAATAGGTACCTTTATTTAGTAAATTGCACATTTACTTAACCGTATGTATGAAATTAAATTTAATAGTTAATGATGCTGCAAAAATTAATCATGAAACAGTTAGTTTTTTTAATTTAGTCCAAGAATTCTACAAATATTGTTCATCCTCTACGAAACGTTGGAATATCGTCTAACAACACTTCTCGAATTTAACTTCAAAACCTTTATCTGATACGCGATGGTCGAGCAGATGCAATAAAACCATTGCATAAAAGTTTACCAGAAATTTATGACGCATTATACGATATAACAAATTCAGATAAATTTGATCAGGAATCAAAATATCAGGCTAGGTGTTTAAGAGATTAGCTTTAGAGATCGACATTTACGTTTATATGTTCTGTCCACATTTGGTATGAAGTGTTAACGAAAGTCAATTTTGTTAGTAAAATCTTGCAGTCAGAAACTATGTACAATAAAACCTGTGACTAGCGGCCACTAAAAAAATCAAAATTGTTGGCCGTTATTCAAAGGTGTCCGCAAAAGACAGGGGATAGATATTACTCACGCCAAATTCCAAGCAAATATTTTCATATAGAGAATACGGAGACACATATATAAGTGAACTAAATGTCATTTTGTCATAAGATCTGATGTCATCCAAGCCTTTTTGTTATGCACCATGCACCCACTCTAAAGGCAATTTGTCGATATGATTTTCCTTAAAACACCGAGGATTTGTACTTTTGCCAATAACTAAAGGGTTTTCTTTGTCGCCTTCCATATTTACGCAGAATAAAATAGTTAACCGTTGTTTTGCTAATTTTTTGCCATTGCATTTATCGTATTTTAATGCAAAAGTTTTATTTGGCATGGCGCGATAATACAGACCTGTTTCGTCAACATTAAATATACATATCTTAAATTTTACTGCTTTTATGCCATAAAATATTGGGATCGTCTGGCCGTGGACGCTTTGTAAAGGCGGCCGTTATTGCAAGGTTTGTGTATATGGAAATACTCGTACTGTAGATTTTTGCAATGTTAAAGCTGGCCGTTATCACAGGTGGCCGATATATACACGTGTCCGTTAACACAGGTTTTACTGTTGCAATTGGCTCTGGAAGCTTTACAAGAATTCAAGCAATTCTTGCATGACTTTCGAACAGATGACAAGTTTAATGAAATTAAATGTGCAATTTAATTTTCAAACAGCCGCACCTTTACGGCGTCGACAAAAAACTAAACACTTCGATTACGAAGATAAAGATGAATCAATTTCTGATCCTCAAATATTTTACAAAATTATTTTTTTTACTGCATTCTCGATCAGGCATTAGTTTCAGTAAATGAACGATTTTCCTTATTAGAAAATCATATTGATCCTTTTAAATTCTTATATAACTTAAAAGAAACTTCTGAAAAATGGCAATTAAAACTTTCATGTAAAAATTTACAAGAACAACTTAGGTTTAATGATAATTTTGATATACATGGAGACGATTTATACGAGGACATTGCACAGATCCAGCCTATGTTGAAAGATTTAAAAAGTGATACATTGATTATTTTACAGTTTATATTTTCTAATGATTTAACCGCAGTATATCCAAACCTAGCAGTTGCTCTTCGAATTTTACTAACGTTGCCAGTATCTGTTGCAACTGCAGAAAGATCTTTCTCAAAACTTCAACTTATACAAAATTATTTAAGATCGTGAATGAGCCAAGAACGGTTATCGAATTTATCTATTATTTCAATAGAATCATCTGTCCTAGATGACATAGATATCCACGACATCATAAAAAAAATTGCTGACTTAAAAGCGCGAAAAGTGGATTTTTTGGCAATTACTTTACTTACTAAAATGTATTGTTTATTTGTATTCGAACTTTTTTATCTTATATTATATAATAGTTATTATATTATTTTGTGATATTAGGTATTAGATAGATACCGAAGACAAAAAAAGTATTGTTTTTTTTTATTGATAGTTAGACCTTGCGAAAGTATTTATTTTTTTTAACCAGAAATTTTTTAATTTTACATTTATTTCTTTTATATTATATTTTATGTTTTTATGTTATACCTATATACAAAGTATTTACTGGATTACTCTATATATAAATTTTTGTTTGTTTCTACTAACCGATTATTTTTATTTAACAAAACCAAAACCAAATATGATTTTGAAAACTGAATTTTTATGGGCGCCACGGAAATTTTTGCACACAGGCGCCACCGAGTGTTGGCGCGGCCCTGAATTTACCTCATAAAAATGCATGGGTTGGAGTAACAAAGAATACATTTCAAAACTGATTCGTCAATTCGAAATTACACACTTCTATTAACTCTGAAAATACAAGAGACAACCTAGAAAACACGGATAATGAAGACGACCTTTCATTGTCACTTTTAGCTGAAATATTGAGGAATAAAGATAAAAGTTTGGAATCGAAAATGACAATGAGATTGAGGACTTTTTTAATGTTGACAATAATTTAATGTTCGAAGAAACGGACGACTCTGCATGTATGGAGGTTTCCATGCAAGAGATAGTGTCCGATGAGTCAGATGTTGAACATACTCAGGAAGAGGAGAGTATTACTACATACCAACAAACACTTAATTTAAGCCAGCAACTAACACGTTTTGTTGAATCTCATGGTGACCTATCTGCTTTTGAGTTAATATCTACATAAGCTTGATTTTCATTTCCACGATGCATTAGTTCACAAGAAAACTCCGCAAAATATTATAAACATAGGCAAACGTCTTAAAGTATCTATGTGCATCTGTACATACATGATTACATATTATTAAAATAAATTAAAAAATCATAGTAAATTGTTTAATTTTGCTCTTGAATATTCTCTTGGACGGACAACTCCCGTGAACGGACACTTCTTCAGGGTCCCGTAAGTGTCCGCCCCAGAGAGGTTTCACTGTATATGTCTGTAGTTACGAATTACAATTGCCATAACATTAGAATCAACAGAACCGCAATATTCCGACCTAATATGATCGACTCGATACTAATGCTAATGATGCTCGTGTAATTTCTGCTTGTAACCCATACGGCCTAATTCAAATCAAATTTGATATCGGTTATCGCGACGATGTTTGCGCACGTTAAATTATGAATGCGTTTAATTAATTGCAACGTGTTTATTAAACTAACGTCATAAATTGTACATGTAATTAAATTTCAATAAACTACGCTAGGTTATGTTCGATAACTTCGTGTCATGCCTTAATCAGCTGTTCACATAATAATATATTAATTTATATAAATATAATTTATAGTTCTTTCAATTTTGTATTACAATATAGTCAAAATTTCAATTCAATATTTTCTAAATGAAAGCGAACTTCTTTGAGAGCGATCATCCAGGTGCAGCTTATCACCTCATTAGACGCGGCACCAACATCAATTCAAAATCGCTTCGGTATTTTCACCGAATAATACTGTATCCATCCGTCCAGCGGCCTCCGAGGGCCGAACGCGCGTAATCAGCATATCAAACCGCGCTCTACCCTACTAACAAATAATAATGGTTCCGTGTTTCATGAATATGCATATTATCTCCGTGCGCCGCCGCGCCGTTCATAAAGCATTTTTATATTATTCGATGAAATACACGAGATCGTGACAACCGGTTTCCCGAACACCGACTTATTAAAGGCCCCGTCGTCTTCTCTCTCTCTTTTTTTCTTCTTTTTTTAATCTCCGCCGCCCGTGTAACAATTTTAATGTCACCGTCGAGATTTTAGTTTCATCTTTGTCTGATCTTCGTCGGCCTTCGCTTCGCGTTTATCACTTCAATGATTTCATGGGTTTTAGCCGCGT
This sequence comes from Popillia japonica, assembly GCA_004785975.1. Lineage (NCBI taxonomy): Eukaryota > Metazoa > Arthropoda > Insecta > Coleoptera > Scarabaeidae > Popillia > Popillia japonica. The sequence goes on from SMLS01063881.1 coordinate 18,882, forward strand.
TTGTTTTTGTATGCATGCCGGGTATAACATACATATGTTGAACGTAACGTTAAGGTATATTGGAAGATGGAAGATAGAGAAAACTAGACTAGAATTATGTCATTATTTGCGTCTCATATAAAAACGATATCACCATAGAGCTTAGCATTACTTTTGAAGAGACATTACATATAAATATCTAATTAGTGGTAATTCTAAATGGTAAAGCTTGTTGGTATTTAATACATCTACTGAATTTGCGGAAAACCTGGCTTCAGACTTCGGATAGCATCACCGTAGACGTGATGGAAACCATTGGATGCAATAAATGCAATCATGCCTATTTAGGACGACAACGGAAACAGTCTCTTATGAGACTTTGTCCACCAAAACTGTCAAATGCAGCGAAAAAATCCTACGCAAGATTATGAAGAGGATCGAGAAAGCCAACACATTCATGGATCTAGATATGGAGCAAATGACATTGGAACCATCCTCAGTGGATGTAGGTCTTTGGCCAATAATAATTTGGTTAAACTGCTGCATGAAAACCCTGATGATTTGGTTGTTATGATAATTGGCCAGCCCAGCCCAAAAAATTGGTAGACAGATATAACGTCTTTACACCCCATCAACACTAATAAATGTAAACAAGACCAAAGACTAAACAAGAATAATGGGGCACAATAGGCCCTTCTAGGTGAGCGGCCGTACGGGGTTGCCCGCCCATGAAAGGAAGGAAAAAAAACGGGACTAATTATCTATACAAAGATCTACAAAAATCTTCTTCGTCTTGTGAACATGTCAAAGTCTTTTTGGGAACGTCTGAGAAATTAACGTCAAATTGATATGCTGATCACAAATAGTTATTTACGAACCAAGTGCGTGAAAATATATTTTGTGAATGAGTGACCAGTTTGATACGTTTTCATTTATGACACACTACAAATCTCTTGATATTAATTTAAAAAAAATGAGTTGGCAGTATTGATTAGTTGAAGTGACATTTAATTTAAAATTATCAAATTCAGAAAATTCGATGCAAAATTAAAACCTGTACAACATGAATTCTGATAATGAAATAGAATATACACCCCCTGAAATTCGGGAAGCTGCCAATACTGCAGTGGATAATTTATGTATTACCCATAAAATCATTAGGTTTAGGGATTTATGATTTTAAAATGTCACTAAATTAATCAAGTTACAGTAAGTACCAACTTTACTTCACGCACTAGTGCTTAAAGTGGCTTTTCACGCACGCAAACCGAATCGTGAAATGACATGTTTTGATAAGCGAGTACAAAAAAGTTGTAATACCGTTTATGGTCACCTATGCTACTGTAGTAAGGTGGCCTAAAGTGATGATGAAGACAACCCAATTCAAGTGGTCAGTTGATGGCTGATCAGGAATCACCCACACATGTGCAAATCAAAAAATTGCCGTACTCCGCCATCTAAACACATTGGGATAATGTAAAAAGAATTGTTAGATAAAGTAGCATACAGCATGCCTGATAAACTCAATCTGTTAATTATTGAGCGTGATGAGCTGGTCATAAATAAGGAGATATCCCTGATAGTGATAGCTTAGCATTTTAATGGCTGCCGAAAATATACTTGCAATACAAGAAACCAACATGAAAAATCGTGTCAATTTCTCGTTAAATCAATTTCTCGTTTAATGTGATCAAAAAACTACTTAAAACTCTTAAATCTTGAAGTGGTCATTATGCTTAAGGATATTAAATCAAAGTGACATGATGATTTTGCGAACATGGAACTGTTAAGTTAAATTCTTTAGCTGCGAAGCAATAGCTTTTGTAAAGTTTCAGCATCTAAAATGAGTTAATACTAGATCAAGCTAGAGTCAATCGCTAAGAATATTAAATTGAACTTGGCTAATCAAAATAGATCATCTTCTATAATACAATCTAAACTGCAAATTTTTTGAATAACAAATATTTCACAGTGCTGAACGATAGTTACATAATAATAGTGGTGAGCTTAATTGAGGTATTGTAGCAATTGAGTCATCATTATTGAGATTCAATTTTTAGGCTCTTGAAGTTATACAGATGGTTTGGCTTCGTCCGATTTCAGGGTAGATTTTTCGTCATTTCTGAATCTTAAAAGGTCTCAGGAAACATTAACTATAGAAACAAATCTGGTTGTGTCAGGCTCAGCAGCAAATATAGAGTAGGTTAGAGGAAGTACATCAAAGCAACTACGAGTTCGGGACTAAAGTAAATATGACAAAGTCCACAGATTTTATTTTCAACACATTGCTGAATTGATTCAGTCAAATATATAGTTTCTCACATGGAGTTTCGAATAAACGCAATTTCTTGGCTTGACAAGCGTCACCCTCTGTTGTCTAAAAAATGAGCTGTTGATGGTTGCTTTTACGAAAGTGTTAAATGTGAGATTAACAAACATCATATTGATATCTTGAAGTTCTTTTCTACCGCCGTTCTTAATCCTTCCACGTAAAGCGATGCAACTAAAACTTTTCGATGAAGCTTCATCCAGGAAATGAGATACTTGCAGTTTGATTGGTTGAACATCTGGTGAAAGTTTCCCAAGTACTGGCATTTTGTCTTTGAAAAAATATGATCATATGTTACAAAGGAAGCTAATAAGGGAAGTTAGTGCTGGGCCCTAATGTACTTTATACCTAAACCACCACTCTACTACTTGTGTAATACTGATTAACCGTGAAATTAATCTGATTGTAGACCCTTGATCAACCCCTGTATACAGTCCACACCTACTTTCACAGTAGAATTTCAGGGGGCTGGTAAAAACAATCTTATAGAATTCATTTATCTAGATACTTGAAACTATTAAAAACTATTTAAGATTAAAATTATAACAAAAATGTTGCAAAAATAAACTCAAGAATTATATGTATCTCTAAGAAAGTGCAATTACTTAAATATTATTTTGCACTGGTGTGTTGGAGAGGAATATCTTTTCACGAAGATTTTCTAATCGTGTTGAAGTACGGTATTATTTATATTCATTAGCAATATAATTAGCCCTTTTTATATTCAATTTCTATCTTTCTCGTTCTGGGGAATTTTTTAACTCATACCACAATTGTTAAAAACTTTTTTGAAACTTTCCATCTGTAAGCTACTGTTTTCCAGATATACTCTAGTAGTATTATGACAAAAAAACAGATATTTCTTTTAAATAAAAGTTTGCTCCTACATCGCAAATTAAAACCCAAACACCTTCATCGCAAATAAATCCCCGATTGGTAAAACTCACGCTTGGAAAATAGACACGACTTTGCTTTTTCCCCAATATTGCGGCCAAAAACGTAGATAGAAAATAAAGAAACAAGAATACCGAGAAAACAAAAAAAATAAAAACTTTTAATCCCCCATCTTTCATTTTTTTCTCAGTTAAAGGGATCGTAAAAATTACGCAGAAAACAAAAGTGTAATGTTGAAGTTGTATCCGGCGACTGCGAACCAGTCGTTTCCCCCCGTGCGTCATCTCATACCGCCGAACGCGCCCCCCAGTCATTTCTAGCCAGCTTTTCTCTGTTTCCCACCGCCCCCGTTTCGCATCCCGTTTTACTTACGCTCCCGTAAACTCCACCCCATTTCATATCCACCCTCGCCATTTCATTCTCCTTGTTTTATTTCATCTCCTGATCCCTCTACCAGTTTTGTCTCCCCTTATATTCGTAGCAGTGCTGATGTTCGGTTCTCTTTCTCTCTCTCCCTCTCTCGCTCACTCACTCACTCCGTCTTCTTCTCGGTTCTGTCTCCTTTTTTTGCTCTCTGTTTATATTTTCTGCTGGCAAATCTCGTCTCGAGCGAAAATCTGCATAATTTTAGATTTTATAAATTCTCGATACCGTAGCTACTAACATACAGAGGAATTTTCCGTAAGGAATGGTTTGTCCTCCCCTTCTTACGGTACCTCATTGCGTCATACCGCTGGAGAACCCGAATCAATTAAATTGACTTCTTAAGAAGAAGATTTCCTTACATTTAATGTTTTGGTAAAGTAGAATAGCGACAAGGAAGACGTTTCCTTATTACAGAATAACATTGCTAATTGATCCATTCGATTTTAAGGACCACTGTCGTCTTCACCATATCCTAGATATCGTACGTGTGTAGAATTGGAGGTATGCAATATTAATTTTTCCGATTTCTTCAAATTTGAGCATTCGTAGGTTCTTTGCGCGAATTGTGTTCATGTACAGTATTGGCTTTTTCAACATCGCGTTTCCTATTGGGGTAACTCGCAGGACCATGCTTACTTGAAGATTGTTCCGGGAAAGACCAGCATTAATTGTGTTAAAGTATATGCAACTTGCAAACTGAGTCCACCTACTGAGAACGTCAGGAGAATGAAGATGCATCTCTCACATTTAATGATATTAAGAAACAAATTCTCGTAGTTGAAAAGTTAAGGATGCCCACGAGATCTCTAAGGGAATTTTAAGAATTTTTATTTTATTTAAAGTGCCAACAAATGCCAACTAAATTGTGGAGCTTCATGAGATGGTTGAGAAAACTGGTTTAAAAAAAACTATAAGAGTGGAATAGTGTAACAGATTGATAAGGTCTCATATGCAGCAAATACTTAAAGACATCACTGTGATAATTCAAACATGTGATTCCATTTACCAGCAGGGTGGAATAATTTTGATTTCCCAACTGCTTCTAATCTTTTCTATTGAGATATGACAATCTGGTTCTTTAAGCTTTCATGTGTTCACTGAGCACACTTAATTCTTGTTTATCGTTAGTAATACCTAAAGTTGAAGTATAGTGCGACCCCAAAACTGGTGGATTTTGTGCTATTGATTGGCCACTCATTGAACAGACAAAATATATTTCTGAATGCCTGGGAGGAGAAATCTTGTTTAAGTCTTCGATGCCCGATAAAAATCTCTAATCAGTGAGTTGGTCTGACTGCTCTCTCTGAAATACTTCCACGAGTCTCGCTGGTGGAATCAGGTCTCTCTGCTGCAGCTTCATCAAGTCTACGTAAGCAAAAAATAAGATAATGTTAATATGATCAACTTCCTCTAACATTCTAATACGCTTTTCCAACACGGTTGCTTAGTCGATGATGCTATCCTTCTACCGAATTTGTTGTGCGGTGTCGCTCCTTGTAGCAAACTCATATGAATTCATCATCGTCAAGCCATTGCTCCACAAAATAGTCGTTGAAGCTCACCAGGGCATCTGCCTGTGGGGAGCTTTCCATTATTAGAAGCCATGCCTCAGGAGGTCTGTGAAGTTGGTACCTTCACATGTGAATTTTTTGAAGAAAAATACGGCATTCGTTTGCCCAGGGAAAAGTTTTTTGCCCACCCTCCAACAATTTTTTATTTGAAAAAAACATTTTTTGGCAAGAGAATCAAAAATCGAAACTTTTTTCACGCTATATCGTTTGCCCATGTTTGTCCCGGCGAAATTTTCGTTTGCCCACCCACCAAAATTTTTTTATGTGGAAAAAATGTTTTAGTGAAAAATTAAAAAAAAAATGCAGCTTTAGCTAGCGTTAGCCCAGGATTGCACAGCAAAATTTTTCGCTTGCCCACCCACCAAAAATTTTTTATTTGGGAAAAAAATTTCCATTCCCGAATTCGAGAGATAGACAAACGAAATAGCGATTATAACATTAAAAATCATCATTTGTTATGAACATGTAGTCCCATGTATTCACCTTCTCACCGTGAATGGGGTTTTCTCCATTTTATTATTTTTTAATTATTCTTACAATGAAAGTAAAGGGTGGGCAATCAAACTTGAGAGATGGGCAAACGATATAGCGCGAAAAAAGTAAATTTTTTGGTTTTTGGTTTTTTTCGCCGAATTTTTTTTTTCCCAAATAACAAATTTTTGGTGGATGGGCAAGCAAAAAATTTTCCTGGCCAATCCTGGACTAACGATGGGCTAACGATTTAGCTGCAAAAATTTTTGAATTTGTTACTAAAACATTTTTTTTCCACATAAAAAATTTTTGGTGGGTGGGCAAACGAAAATTTCGCCTGGACAAACATGGGCAAACGATGGTCAAACGAATGGCTTTTCTCTTGAAAAACCTTATAACCCTCTGTTGTCAAAAGGGCCCCATTTTCTTGAAAAACGATATCCTGAATACAAAATTGCTGGTTTATCACGTTTAGTATCAATCACTTTAACTTTCATTGTGACAATTTAAAAAATTTGCTGATTATTCTAATATTGTCACCCTTAAGTACTTACTACTACTTACAATATTCAATCAACCAATAAGATTTTAGAATAACTGTAATTTATTATTAATGGCTAATGGATAATACAAATAGGGGAATTTCTTAGAAGAATGAATTTAAACTTTCCCAATTACGTTTTGATAGGTACCTCATTACCTACACTAATCGGATTATTGGCCTACGCACGAAACGAGAGGAGTAATTTCCATAATTTTTAATGCGCCCGAAACGAGAAGGTTACAGGTAGCTGTTGAATTTCACGCGAAACGCGACGACCTAAACAAGAAAACACCGATTTCTAGGTGGAAGCTAAACATCAATTAATTTTCTAACGTATAACGACCACAACGCGCGAAATTTCAGGCTTCTCAATTCTTCAGTCCTCAGTTCTTTGGCATAACATTTTTCATTGGATCCATAGTCACGTGCTGTGGTTTTAATGTGATCGAGTACGATGAGTAGGTACTAAACGCGGTGAGACAGTATAAGACCATATTTTCAAAATTTTCTTTTTTGGTTTGTGACGAAGATGGTACAAAGGATTGAGAAGTCGACCATTCTGTGGTGAGTTGCCTTGCAAATCTCAGCCATTCGCAACCTCCCTCTGAGGACAACTATAAGAAGAATTTTTGCTATTGATGACGGTCTGGCCTCGTAATTAATCAAAACACACTTAATTTTTAGAATGATATTTTAAAAATCTCACTAGATCTTTACCTCTTAGAGCCGATTACGTGCTACAAGAAGGCATAAGGATGAGCGGTCTAGTCTTGGGAAAGAAACGAAAGATCGTTGAGGAAGTCGTACCAATTCCGTTCATTTTCAATCATTTGTAGGCAAAAATAGGTTAAATTTTGCAGCTGCGCTTCAACCAATTACATGACTATCAAAGATTCTCTTGTGCAATTTAAGTCTCTGAGGAGGTGCTGATGTTTAAGAATCAACATTTCGTTTTATTGTGCTTACGTTTTAGCATTCTGAACCATCACTATTTTGTATGCACCAGAAATCAGCGCAAAAGACCATTTAAAAAATTATGAACAATTACAATTAGATCCTGTTACTTTAGAATTAAAGCCACATCATTCTAAATAATAATAGATACGCGTTTGATGAATATAACATCTTTCCCAATGAACTTCTCAAAAAAACACACAAAATAGCAACAAAGGTATCCAATTACATCGAAACAATGAAATTCGTTAGGATTCATCGGTTAACGCTAATAATTGACTTCTTTTTCTTATCTTTTCAGCAGACGCGATGCACGAGAACACATCCGATGGAAATTCAGAGCACAATTCTTCGGGCGATGAAGATTCCCAATTGAGGTTGCGATTGAAAAGGAAACTGCAAAGGAACAGGACCTCCTTCACCAACGAACAGATCGACAGTCTAGAGAAAGGTATTAGTCCGAATGGGTTAGCTCCAGGGGGAGGGAGATTAGATGCTTCTGTATATTTACTCCGACATTTAAATCTAATGTTATAAGAGATATTTTCTCATTACAGAATTCGAGAGGACACATTATCCAGACGTGTTTGCTCGGGAAAGATTAGCCGAAAAAATTGGATTGCCTGAGGCACGTATCCAGGTAACAAATTTTTTACCAAATAAACATTAAATGAATAAGTATGTGAGATTTTGTTGGCACTTATTTATTCATTTAAAACTGTCGGTAAAGTACAAATATGATAAGGATATTTTAGTGTAAATTATGAAATGTGATTTAAATAAATTGGCGACTATTACAATACTAGTACCTACACATTTAAATACGACATTAATTTTAATCAAAATTGTCGTGATAAGATAACAACAAATACAGAGTGTACAGGAAATAAAACATATTCCTTCCCTACCTAATAAGCGCACGCTCGTAAAAACAATAAACTGGATGATTTGTAAAATACGAGGTGAACGGTTTTCTACTATCACAAAACGAAACAAAAAAGGCAAAAAAATAGAAGACTGAGAGCGTGTTTACCATTTTCCGCGCGGGCATTTTCCTTTGTTTCCATTCCGAATCAGAATTGAAATATGGAAGAACAACAATAAAAGTTTTTTTTTATTATACTGGAACATATTTCCCAGATACAATTGTTTTTGATTTATCGTCTACACCGGAGGGAAGGAAAGAGATGATGAAAAAAGAGTAGTAGATTGTTGCTGTGCCCACCGACCGTAATGTAATATATATATGGTCAGTTCGTGCAATATTGGCTATGTCATCACCCAGCTACATAAATAAAAGAATACGGCTGGCCAGCTCTCTTTCACATCACCATGATGATTGTAGGAATATACGGGGAAAATAGAAAATTATTCCCATTATTCATTTTGCTAGGACAAATCGTAATATACGACAGAATTCTGTGTGTGATCTCGCACATGTGTTTTTTCTTTGATTATTTTGGCGTTATTTGTAATAGTATAAAAATTGATATTATATCCAAATTTTTAGGAAATGAGGGATTATTTATCATGAACCAATAATTCACTACTGAATGTCTCTGAGGATCTGATGCCTATTACTGTTAAATAATAAACTACTTCGCACAACAATGGTCCCGTAAAAGGAAATAATGCAAGAATGATAGCATGGATGTGGACATCAATCAGAAATCTTACCTTGGCCCAGAAAAATAATCCACAAAATGGAACAAAAAAGAAACTTTTCTAAATAATAAATTCGGAAGAAAGTTATTGGTCTATTGATTGTTGCAGAAAATTGTTTGCTCTGTGCTGTACAAGACATTGGTAATACATACCCTAGAAATCTCTGAAAAATATCAACGAAGTAAGTGAAATAAAACGAAAAAGAAATTCTGAAACAATCCAACCCCAACCAATTAGATGGCTCTAAACGAAAATGACGCCCACCAATATTTTGTGTACAGACCATTGTATTATAAAGGGACATGTACTACGAGTTAAAGCTAACTGTCATCTAATCCTGAAAGTTCTCTTCCAAAAAAAAACGTTCATATTGATATGGGTACTAGCTCACTAAGTATATGAGGGTCATGCGAATGCATATGGTCTTTTAAAGAAAAGAGTCTTTGCCAACTGGGCCAGAAGGATTTCATTACTTGCGTTCATTACTTTTTCAGCTATTAAACCTAAGTCACTGCTGGACCTAACTAAAAGATATCTTAGCACCATTACGTTTGACATTAGACGCATAGTTCACAAAAAGATCGTCAACATCTAAGTAAGAAGTTTCGACATTAATTGTCACTAAAAAATTAAGAATATTTACAATAACTGCTCGCCGCCAAAAGATGTAGTAGTTAATGCTGTATCAACCCACTTTCAACTTAATTTAATCTTAACGATGCCAGGTAGGCTACCTAGCACTGACTCTTAAAGAAGAGTAAAAAAAGCAAGTGTACGATGAAAAATTGATACTGCTTCATCTGAATTTGTTGTCAGCCGATTATTAGCCGAAAAACTGAAATCGGACTTATTGATTGAACCTCCCATAAGGCGCTTCATTGTAGGTTCAATATTTATTACATTAATGAAGGAGATCTAATACTTGTGCTCATTTGTACAAACCGTACAAAAAGGTGATAGCGGTCTTCGGAAAATCCAGGAATTAATAAGGAATTAGTAAGTAGGAAAAGGCAGCCAATATAGTGTTTTTGCTTCATGAACCCAATCTGATAGTAATGTTGAATTCAACATGGAGGCCAAAGAAAAAGCACAGATTTCAGATAAACATATGACGTGGTATATAATTTCTGAAGAAGATATTTTCAGAGCCGGTATTGAACATGACAATTGACGCTTACATTGACCAGTGTCTTCTCAAATTACTTGAATTTATCTTCATCATTATATTTTGGTCTGACCAAGATTCATTCTAGGATGCTCGCACAACATCCCATCGGCAAAATTGTTAGGCACTTCAACGTTACTTGTTAAAAAAGAAATGAAAAATAATCTTATAGGTATTTGTTTGCTAATTGACCGAATTTAATATTTTGTTAGTTTTCCTCTTACGTGACTGCTGATGTTCCTCTAGGCATACTATGCACTAATTTCTAGCAAGTGGCCGTAGGCATTTTGCTCCGTTCTTGCAGAATAACGGTTTCCCAATCCTGTATTGATGAGGATTTCGTATCGTATTTATTATTGCCCACTGGGCTCCATTGGGTTTAAGGCTGGATTCTGTGGAGACCAAGCCAAAACTTTTACCTGTTAATTGTGATTAAAAAATTAAGAATATTTACAATAAATGCTCGCCGCGAAGAGATGTAGTTAATGCTGTATCAGCCCACTTTTAACCTAATTTAATCTTAACGATGTCAGATAGGCTACTTAGCACTGACTCTTAAAGAAGAGCGAAAAAGAGCACTGAGTGTACGATGAAAAATTGATAGTGCTTTATCTGAACTTGTCGTCATCCAATTATTAGCGCAAAAACTGAAATCGGACTTACTGATGGAGTCTCCCATAAGGCGGCTCATTGTAGATTCCATATTTATTATATTAATGAAGGAGATCTAATGCTTGTGCTCATTTGTACAAGCGGTACAAAAAGGTGATAGCGGTCCAATATAGTGTTTTTGCTGAACCCGATCTGATAATGTAAGTAATGTTGAATTCCGTTTCGACGCTTCCATGAAAATTTTTTTGGGCTGTGCGGTCAATGGCGAATTGGAGTGATTTTGAAAAGTATTGGCCACAGTAACAGGAGTGACCTTCTTCATCTAACTTGAAAGCATCAATTCCTTCCATCTAAGCCTTAACAAATATAAGATTAATCTTTATTCTGAAAGTTATCCTTTTTATCACTACCCAAGTGGATCCACTAGACGTGCATCCAACACCTTTCTAATAAAATCTAATACACGGCAAGAAAACGAAATATTGGACATTCTAATACCAAGTATACGAAAGTTTACAGCAAACCGTTAGCCAAAAACTTTTCTGTAGACAGAGAGCTTCGTCTTCAGAGAAGACTTTGGGGAGTTTGACCCAGATAGTTCTCCAGGATTTGCTACGTCCTTGGCCAATCATTCTAAGGTAAAGATCGACCCACACCCACACTTTGTCAAAAAAAATCTAGCCTTGACTTAGCATTCGCAAAAAAATACCTTTAAGAATCTAAAACCAATCAATTTAAATCATTATTTATTTTATCCATTTAACAATCTAAAAAAAGAACCTCTCCAATCATCATATCCCTGGCAATTTAAAGATTCCTTCTTTATATCCAGCAATAATCATTAAAACAGGTACGACAGTATTTACGATGAAAAGCTCTCCTTTCGCTTTTTGTAAAGTAATCCATTCCATTTCGTAAAACCGTCGTTAGCCTTTGCGATGCTTTAGCGCACAGGCTAAATCTTCAGATGTTCTTCATCTTTTATGTCGTACACATATTCAACGAAATGGCAACAGAAGCAAAAAAAAGAACGCCACGAGAGAAAAAAAAACGATACGAAATTAAAAACGTTTTTCGCGATGAATAGACTAGCGTACATACACATGCACAACCAAAAAAAAAAGTTTCATTTTTAATTTGGATAAGTAGAAGGAAGTTTTGAATGGATGCCAAGCGATCCGTATGCAACACTCCACTCGCATGATACTTTATCTAAATTACTCAGAGAGCGTGTGTTTTCATCTCTTCAAAGCTGCAAACTCGCCTTTTATGTGTACACAAATACGGTTTTAGAAACATTAAATGATTCCGTAATGAATTCCGTCTGTTTTCCGATTCCGTAACGTCTTCTATTCGTCTGCTTTCTGTTTAAAGACTCAACGGGGCTCTCTTCCAGCTGCCAGAAGGTTTTATTTGTTTGATTATACATCCTTTTAGCCCCTCTCTACATCCCAATATACGTGTATGTATATAGGAATAATATAAACAAACCTACCCAATAAAGTGCTCAGGAAATTAAATCCAATACGGGTAGCTCACGCGTTCAATATGATTTCTAGGTACTTGAGATCTTTTATATCATAATATTTATCATCGCATGTAAATAATGTTTGAATAGAGGGGATGGTAAGTATGTATACATACACAAGCGCAGAGTTAGTTTTGTAGACTAGAACCTATAGATTGTACGTACATACATACATAAAGGGATGAGGGTTCGTCGGCGGTGGGGTACACAGGGTCGTCACCTAAAGGGAGGAAGATTGGGGGCAAATTGACGAACGATTCCGAATTGAACCCAGCGTGGTGTTGACGCATGTTTTCAAGCCTCGTTTGTTGCCCGGTATTGATCACTTCAACGAGCGGTGAATCCGAATTTTCACATTTCTCGTTTTTTTGGTCTGTGAATTTGTCATTCCGACAGACTTAAAGTTTGTCGTAAACACGGTGTCGTTTACAATTTAATAATAGGGTAGTACGTGTGATAAATAGAGGAATTTATTTAAATAAAGTATTCAAAACCTGGTTGGTCGGATAGTCCTTTGCTGTACTAGACTTGCCGTTTGACTGTTTGCATCGTTTTATATTAGTATGTAAAGTACTCTGTTGATGGAGACAGTAGATGCCATGGCTTAACATCAGAAAGAATCATTAATTATCAGTTTACCAGCATGAATGTAAGAGGAACTTTGGTACCTTTGGGTTAACTTAGTTTTTGCCATCTCAGTTTTGGGGTATAGACTCTACGTCTTTCAAGTTTTCCATTGAAGTTTTGTTACTAATGATGTGACCTTCTCTCGAGGGTTTCTAAAAACCAATCCCGTAAAGTTTCTAAAATTTTCTAAAAGTTTCTGAAGATATACAGCTGTCAGATTCTGAAGAAACCGGGGAGCATGTTTAGTGAAATGTCAAGGTAAAACATTTGCACACAACCTATGTACTAGGCGTGACAACCAGACTCAGCTCAGACTACAAACCACATACTTATCCATAAATTGGTACCTTCAAATTTTAGGAATGATAGAGCAAATCCTCCATACTGTGTAACACGGTGCGTTCAGCTGCGGAAGTATCACATTGTTTCAATCTTCTTCCACAAAAATTCGTCACACAATTCATTCGTCCTGTGCAAATGGCGGAATTCTCACTTCTTTGGTTGCCATGAAGCTCCAAATCATAATACTACCTCCTCCACCGTTTGTTGTGGGAAGAACACATTAATGATAACATTCTTCTCCTACTCTATGATGAACATAAATCGTACCAGGATTACCAAAAAGCTAAAAAGAAGAAATTTTTTTGTTTGTCTATAAACTAATTGTAGGTACATTTTTTTCATATCTTCCGGAAAATTCACATACCGACAAGTATGCGTTTCCTCCGATCTTTTTCGGAGAGGCAAAGTTTCTTTCGTGGTCTTCGAACTGTTAAACCAACTTCGTTCCGTCGTCTGCCAATAGTTCACGTCGATGAATTAACATTGCGTGCATTACAAGGCAATGCATCAGATAAATCCCGAACACTCTTGGCTATTTAGAAGTGGCTGACGATATTATCAACGGTCCTCCCTAGCAGTCGTTTTGCATTTTCTTTTTCTATCTGGTCTATTTTTTAGTCATCCCGTATGATTAGCACGCTTTCTCGTAGTTTGTACTGCGCAACGCGATCACTTTAGTCTGTTTGCAATTGCAACTTGCTATAATCTTTTCCTGGACAACAGTATCCGAGACCTTTCAGCATCACTCAATTCTCATCGAGTAGGCACACATAACTAGCAGACAACAAAGTTCGTCTTTAGTACAAAATCGTAGTAGGAGATTCAGACCTGCAAAATCCTGCAGTAGTGAAATCTTGGCATTGACAGAACAAATCGAGGAAGAGTTTGAGAATAAACACTTCACCGGGGGCTGTAGTCGATCTAAATTCCATCTATGACACAGTAAATCATCAAATATTATTACATAAAGCCTACCAGACCTTGAACGATTACTACCTAGCCAAGATAATTGAATCCCAGCTCCAAAACGGACACTTTTTCGTAACGCTTGACGGCAAAACCAGTCGTTGGCCGAACCAGAGGAATGGGCTGGCGCAAGGAAGCGTGCTAGCGCAAGGAAGCGTGCTAGCGCCAATTTTTTTTTAACATATACACACATGACCAACCAATTCCAGATAATACTAAAACTTTTGCATATGCAGTTAAAGAGAGAAAGTTTAAAGATATCGAAGGAGAAACAAAAAAAAGCCCTAAATCTAATGTCAATTCATTACAAAAAGGATTCTCTAAAAACCAAACCTACCAAGACTCAAGTGTGTGCACTCCATCGGAATTCTTGGCTATCTTGGCGTCTTGCTGGACAGACCATACAAATATCATTGTGAAAAAACATGAAAACAAGTAAAAGCATGAAGTTCGCTAATCAGGAAGCTGACCAATAGCAAATCAGGTGCCAAACCTACCGTGGTCAGAACTTCTGCTGAAGCGCTGTGTTTCTCAACTGCCAAATGTGCCTGCCCAGTATGGTGTAGACCTGCCCGCGCGAAAAAGGAAACATTAGCTTGAATGAAACGCGGGATAGTGACAAGTTCCATCAAACTCACCCCTATAGAAAACCTTCAGAAGGCCGCAGGCTTTACGCAGAAAAGCCCATAAGTATACCGAGAAGCTGAAACAAAATTTTGATGTTCGTCACTTAATATTTGGCCAAGAGTGCGGCGTAAGCAGACTCCAATCAAGACATCGATTTCTGAGCCGCTCTCTAAATGAACCAAACGATGCTTCTAGTGACTGGAGAACCTGGAGAATGCTGAACCGCATCAGAACTGGGGTGGTTCCTGTAAAATCCAACCTAATCAAATGGGGTCTGCTGGACAGAAATGACGACAAATGCGACTACGGCGCCCTTCAGAATATGGAATACTTTTTTCAGTGCCCACAGATGTAACCTCGGCGAATTATGGCTAGCTAGATGGGTTAATAAACTGTTTATTCCGTATACGAAAAACTAAAATTAAAGTAGCTACAAAATCGTAATTTCTAGCTTTCGTAATGAGCGTTATAGTTCTTAGAACAGACCGATAATCCTCAAATATACGGAGTTATGTTGAAATATGAATTTTATATTGTATACATACGAAGCTTGTTTTTGACTAACATACGTACCACAAGCCACAACGGATTTACTAAGGAAGGTAGAGTAGACCGAGGACGGGTGAACCATTTTCAACAAAATCTCTCTAACTAAACTTTGATGTAAGCGTATATGACAGTATGCCTTAACTGCACCTGATAGTTATCAGACTACAAACGGATGAGGTTATAATGGCATTATTTGCAATACAAATACATCTGTAGTCATTTTAAAAAATCAGGAATAATGTTTCAACCAACTCCATCCCCGGGGCGGTTGTAACAGTGATTGGGGTCAGTTGTAACACTAACAACACAATGAAAACTATCTTGTTATATATAGCCTATTTATTTCGTCAAAATCAGAAGTTGTCATGTATTTAGTACTTCAGTAGTATAAGTTAAATAAAATTCAATACTAATGAAATTCCACGAAAGTGATAAATCAGTTAGATTCGCAATTCTGACACAAATAATAAAGATCGCCAGTTGTGCAAGCCTCATTCGCCCACATTCGACAGCCCATATGTATTCCAATCGTCTCCCAGCCTACTACTTCCATAACTTTCAATGCAGACTAAACAATAATACTCCTCTTCAACATCATCTGAAGATACTTTCCTCTTTTTGGTAACTTTCTTATGATTTTTTGTTAAAATTGATTTTAATTTCTTTTGCCTTCTTTCTTCTTTCTCTTTCCTCAGTTTCTTTTCGTATTGCCTCTTTTTCTGGTGTATCTGTGTATATTGTAGATTTTCTCTTTTTCCTTCCCCTGTGTGTTGTCAGTGTGGATGATGTTTTGGGGTAAGGTTTTACTATTGCAAGTGAAAAGGCTTCACTGCTGGTAGTTTCAAGTGGAAACGTTTCATTCGACCCCAAAAAAATTGTCATAGCCTCTAAAATAAACAATTTAGGTAAAAAAAATACACCTATTTGAACTCCGATAACCTAAGTTCTTAGGTTAAAAAGTACGATAACCGCAACCAGTATAATTTTGGACTAAAAAGCAACAGAACAGCGACAAAAATACTTTTGCAAGCAAAAATTCAATGATACCTCTCAGATACGTATGATGTACTCAAAGCGACACCAAACACTGATCGACATGTACCGACATGAAAGTCGCGTCTTTTTCTCCGTGGGTTCCCCTCCCTCTTCCCCCCCCCCCGTAACGCTTAAATTTTTTCGAATTATTAGCATTGTTTCAACAGTAACGGTTTAGCCGTTCTCGGTCTACCCTATACCACTATAGATGGGAGTTTCAAGACAAAGGTCAAACATTGAAGACTTATCAAACATAATAAAATAAAGCTACTTAGTTGCTCAAATTTCAAGAAACTCATCCACGCTTTCTGGCATGGGAGGTTCACTCTTTTTTTTCGGTCCATTTAATAATTTTTTACCTTCATTTGTGCTGTCTCACAACGAAGATATAGATATAGTTTCCAGCAACATATCGTAGAGAAGTAACAGACTAATGCATAAATAGTAAATGGAGGCTCTCCTACAAAATTTCTCGAGTGAGTAGTATAAGTGATGAAGAAAGTAAATTACGTTTGTTTTCTGATTTTTGTTTGTAAACCTCTGCCTCATACTAGACATATTAGATGTGTTGTTATAGAATGTCATATCACGAGAATCTTCAAGATTTATGTTGGACTTTTCTAACTCTCAATTAAAGACAGTTCTGAAGTATTCAAAATATAAAAACCATTACTAGTCGCCAATTTATTAAGTTTAAACTTCAATTTAAACTTAATTTTCTTACACCGCAATAAATAATGAAATGCCTCCTTTTCTTACAGGTATGGTTTAGCAATCGTAGGGCTAAATGGCGTCGCGAGGAAAAACTACGAAATCAACGACGGGCAGTAGAACAAGTAGCTGTCAGTCCGCCCGTTTCAACGGGAAGATTGCCAATAAACTCCGGATTCAATTCAATGTATTCTTCTATCCCACAACCAATTGCAACGATGGCGGATACATATAGGTAAGTAAGCATACTCTAAAATAGAAACTAATAATTTTTCAACTCTACCTGAATCCGAGTCATTCCCACTATTGCTGTTATTTGATGCGGCATCATCATCAACTGCAACAAAGTCGGGGTCGTAAGCTACTTCATACGGCAACCTTTGATATTGAAACAGCCCTTTATGTGCGGATATAGTTGTGAAAACTTTAGAATTCTCATCAAGACATATTTGAGCATATGCTTGTGATAAGTTGATTTTAGAAAAATTACACCTCCTTGAAGTTTTGCAAATAAACGAAGCAAGGGGAATTGATCAGTTTCTAAACACGCATTTAAAGTAATTTTAATTTCTTAATAAGAGGCACAATGGTGTAGCCCTTGGCGAATAATCTACAGGTTTAATAGCACCTAATTTTACCAAATTACCTAATTCCATTTCTACCTTTTCGCGCATACCATAAGGTAACGGTATAGTTTTTATAAATTTTAGTGTTACAGATTCATCTTTTAGTTTTAAAGTAACTGTACCCCTATTGAATGTATACCTAATCCCGGCGAAAAACTTGATCGAACTTAATAATCAGTGACTCGATACTATCACAACTGTTAGCAAACCTAACTTGAGTAATAGCAAAACCAAATAAGTTCATGAAATCTCTGCCAAGTGTAGGTGGGCCTCCACTTTTAATAACAAAAATACATAAATCTTTTTTCTTGTTATTATAAGTAATTATATAAATTTACACATCCTTAGAACTGGCATTTTCTCCCTGGTATATACATACATTTAAACTCTTATTTAATGGTAATGCTAGCTCCGGTATCTAAATTAAATTGGTATCATAAGGATATCAATAATAAAAGGATCATTAACTAATTGTTTAGTATTAATTGAAAATAATTCTTCAGATTCAAGAAAATTTTGTATAAATTTTCCTTTATTTCTCAATATTTTGGATTTACCCTGCCTATTTGGGCAAACTGGCGCCAAATGTCCTTTAGCCTGGCATACATGGCACGCGTAATTTCGGAAACGGCATTTGCGTTATCGTGATTACTTCTTCCGCAACAAGAACATTTTCCAGGCGAACGTTGAATCGATTGGTCCTTAGTTGCCATTCTAGTCCTCGTAGTTTTCGATGTCACATGATGGATCACTGGCTCCATCTTCACGGATGCAAAATTCGATGCTGTTCCGAATGGTACCTCAACCGCTATTTCAGCAACTGCTACTTTGATGACCTCAGCGAATGTGTCCGTGTTATCTCTTCCTTGAACAGCTTGGATTGCATTGTTCTTTTATTGAATAATAAAAGGTCCCGCAGCATCATGTCCATTACCGCTTCTTCAAAACTACAATTTGATGCTAAACTTCGCAGTCTTGCTGCACATTCGTTTGCAGTTTTCCTCGCATTTTAAAAGCCGCAAAAAAATTTGACCTGGCGCACAGTGCGGCCAAATGCCCCTATGTGCGGCCAAAAGTCGAAAAATATATAAAATGATCCACAAATTGGTATATGGGGGCTTTCGGGGTCGCTGATTACGAATCCGTTATCAGAATTAGAAAATTCATATTGGCCGACCTAATATGGCGCCATGTCTTACAAACAAGCTTATAAAAAATGAAAGGAATTTGCTAATTGATTCAAAGCTTTTGTTTTAATATTATTAGGGTATATAATTGAAAATTTATTAAAAATGAACAATTTAAAATGGTAGAATGCAATATGGCGATGTTACCTACTAAAAAAATCCAAAAAAATATTCTTAGGTATATTTTTATTGAAATTGAACATGAGCAAATAAAGTGACAAAACGTTATATTGAAATAATATTACATAAAAAACTTTTCATTGCCAATCTCGTAACAGTCACAATCGTCTACATCTGTTTCTGTTCCAGAGGCTGAAGAACTGATAAAATATTGTTGTTCATTGATGGTTTGATTATTTACAGGTGGAAGTGCTAGCAAAGTAATACAGTCTTTAGACAAAGATTTGAGTGGTTTCAGAGGTAATTTTCAACAACTGTAAATCTGAGGATCAGATGCTATTAATAATCTTTTGAAAACATCCTCCACAGTTTTTTAACGATAATGTTTTCTTGTAAAATTCATGCGATATATTTTAAGCAGGCTTCCTGTGCATCTTCGGACACGATAGGTAACACGGAGTATTTTATTATTTCTGGGCCATGAATTAAATGTTTGTGAACCAATGTAGGCATGCAATACCAGGGATATTGTTGTACAATTTCCTTAGCTACGTTTACTGCATACTGCCGAAAATTATCTTCATTAGCATGACCACATGCAATAATTTGTAATATAATATAAAAACGATATATAATATCTTCGTTAATTACTGTTATTTTTGCAGCTTTTTTGTAGTTTTCAGAAAAACCACAAGCGGTGTTTCCATCGTTTGAAGTTCCACTACCAGCTTTCGGCCTGTCAATAATCAAACCCAGTTCCTTTTTTAAAAGCTGCTTGTATACTTTCTTTATTGGTTTTTAAAGATGCTTTTCTTCTTTTGTACGAGCCTGCTAAGTTTTGTTGTCTAATTTGGATAATAAACAAAGACGAATATTTTACTTATTTTTGTAAACAAATGTACAAATGTTCAACGGGCAGCTACGGCCAGCTGAATTTTACTTTATTTGTTACATAATACTTCTACTTACTGTCTCCAATAGCTTAGAGAGCAGGATTTAATAAAATGAAAAAGGTTTCACTCAATCATACCCGTTTTGTTTGAAAAATAAAAACAAAAAACAGTCCTTACATATCTGTTCCTAAGAACTAACTATTTAGAAATTTACATTCAGATTTTAATTTTACTTATTATACTTATCTTCAGCTGTAGAATGCATTTTTTTGCACTTGATTACAAAAACTTTGACACGGGTTTAACGAAAGCGTCTACTAGCCGATCTTTCCTACGGTACTGTGCTGTTCGGGTAAAGGTCTCATTCAGTGAAGTGCCTTTGAGGCAAGGGACCTTACCATGAACATCTTTCATCTCCTAGGACATTCTTTTAGCCAACCCAATGATAACAAAACCCCAACTAAAAACTTGTTTTTTTCGAAGATAATGGAATTCTGCCAATTCTCTATACCTACGACTTATCTTCCGGCAATTTTAGCAAGCATAAGTTATACATTAATTTGTACGCCTCTTCATCAAATGTGTTTAATTGAATGAATCTTCGCTTATAAATTACCCAGTCACAATTTTGACCGCTGAACTTACGAACTTTGCCATAATATGATGGATCTTCTTCCGACATTTTCACAAAACTATCTATGAGGTTAATGTAATTATGTCCTAATCTCTATTTTTATAAATTTATTATCCTCATCGCTAGTATTATGTTTATGAGGGAATATATTAAAAACTGATAAATTGTAACTAATTTTAATATACATATTTATGTATGTACATATCATCCGTTCGGTGCAAATTCCCGTACATCACTGTGCGATCTCTTAAAAAAGATACATACATAGGTACATATATGCGTTTTTCTAAGATATACATAAAAACATGCATGAAAGAAAATGTTATTCCGCAGTACAAATATACACTGATGTATATATACAGACTCGTATAAAACTTATATAATTATTAATATATGTATTCCAGCTGGGCAATAAATTTGTATCCCAGTTGAAGCTAATTTACCGATTTAATTCTACAATATTAACGGTTAAAACGGAAAGTGTTTGAATGGTAATTTATTGACGGCTTAAAATCCTCTGACAAGCAAGTAGTTAGAGAAGATTAATTAATTCCCGATGTAATGGTCTGTATTGCATTAACTCGATTGAGACGACGGCGAGCGCCTGCACTTTACAGCTGATGCATGCGCTTTAGTCGACGCTACCTCATTTCCATTTAAATAAATATTTAACGTGCAGTTGGTCTGCAATTGATGAACCGTGGCCTGGATTTCGCAAACTCCTTAACGCAAGAAGATACTGATTTCTTATTCGATTTATTTCGGATAAAATTTATCAAAATCTCCCACATAAATAAATATTAACAAAAAAACGCGATTATTCAGAAACGATATACATATCTACATATGTATACATTATATACACGCACGATGTTGCTTCTTATGTATGTATGTATGTTAGCGTTCATGAGGGTACGGACAGTTTCACTCAAGCTATCAGTTATGCAGCATCTGTATTCCGGCTAAACAAAGGTGTCTGTCGGAATCCCAGTGACGTGATATGCTTCCAGCGGTCACGTCATGTCAGCGGCTGCGGAGGGATTACAATGTCTGAAGGGACAGCTAGAATCCTGCTACTTAACCGTATAAGGCTTTCTCGAGGCAGCGGGGGCTTTGCAGGGCGCAGCAGGACATCGAAATGCTCCCCGGAACAAGACGTTTCGACCGTGATTAAAAAGCGAGAGACCTAAACAAAACAAAAAATATAAATAATAAAACTCTAGAAAAAAGGGAATGGTAAAAAATGAAAGAATGTACCAGTGCTACTGTTCGCTATTGCGGCTCCTATTTAAAGAAGAATAAAACCTGTTTGATGGTTTTTTTTGTCGTTTTAAATTATGAATATATAATATAATATAATATAATATAATATATACAGCACGTTTATAAGGCATACGGAAAAAAAATCAAGGTGACCATTCAAAGAATATTTTGTGTTTTGGCGATTTTTGGAAACCCGATTCTTTTCAAAGATGATACAGTTGCCTTATTATCTTATGGCAACATTTCAGCTGCTTTATCCACTAGTAGCGGTTGTGTAGACTAGGAAAAGAATATTAGGTTAAAGGAGAATATCATTTGAACATGTCTCGTGATTAACCATTCTACATATACTGACATGCATTTCATGTGTGACAACACTCATGGTGGCAATTCATTACAAGTTAGACGTTTGACGATTTTCGTAACGTTCCTGATGAAAAAACCTTTAAAAATATTTATTAACATCAGGCGGAGGATTGAAACAAAGTGGAGGACAAGGAAGTTCAATGCTAAAAAGAATAGTGCGCGTAATGCATTTTGTCAATAGCTTTTACACACACTGGTTCAAATTTACTATTAGCAACGAAAGAAATTTCCTAAGAATTGGAATAAGAAATTTTTGCGAAGACCAGGTATGGGCTGTAGAAAATTCGGCTAAGATGTTTGAAGATCGTTTTCATCAGTTCTCAACGAGAAATTCAATGCGGTTTATGCGTAATAGTGCACCAACGCATACTAGTATCGTTGTTCGTGAACAGACATAGACGGAAATCGCTGGATTGCTCAAGGTTGACCTTACTTATAGTCTACTCGACTGGTTTAAGACTGCGTTAATGCCTTAAACAAGGTAGGTTTCCAAAGGAAACTAATTTTGGCCTGGGTTCCCAGCCACGAGGGCATGAAAGGAAATGAGGCGGCAGATAATCTGGCCAGACAAGGTTCGTCAAGGCAATTCGTCGGGCTTGGCCCATCCTTCGGCACCACCAAATCACATATCAGAAAGTCCATCAACGAATGAATACATATCAAGTCAACGGAATGGGGGCAAAGATCGCCGGTATATATATTTCGTATAAGAGGCTTACAATAATTCTTATAAGAGAAAAATACATAATACAAGTTAGAGATAATTATACATTCAGTCTAGGTTGCTGTAGCCATGCACAGGCTGCCGGTGTAAGCTTTTTGAGTTCATCCAGACCGCCTGGAAGAGATGTCAATGGACAATCATTGAGCATATGGGCCATTGTTTGTCGAGGTGCACCACATTCACACTCAGGGGAGATCAGGGCGCTCCATTTGTGCTGCATATCTTTGCGTCTTCCATGGTCAGTGCGGAAGCGATTGAGGCGACACCACTGTTGCCTTGGTAGGTCAAAACCCAGAAACATTGCTCGGCAGTAGGACCCAGATTTATTATATGTTGGTTGGTGTCAATAGTTGCTTAGTTGGGAACATTCAGTGGAGCCCTTATATTTTCGTCCAGCCAGATAGGGCGTCTTGACTTAAGCCTTGATGGTGGGATGTTGTTCAAGTCATGCTGGATCAGTATTCGTTGACATTTAGGTTCTCCTTGGCTAGTCGATTAGATAGATGAAACGCCCAGACTTCCGATTTAAATGGGTTTGGTTAAAGTCGCCACTGTTGGTAGTATTCGTGCAGTTTTTCCAAGTCAGATGTTAGTTGTTGGCTATCTTGGTTCAAGTTCTTGTGCTGGGTTATCAGTGCAAGATCATCGGCGTATATAAACTTTCTTAATACAGTCTCTGGCATATCGTTGGTGTATATATAGAACAAGAGAGGCGCGAGAACTGAGTACTGTGGTAGTCCGTTTTTAACGGTGCGCTCCTTACTTTCGTTACCATTTAGTTCGACGTATATTCTCCTATTGCTCAACATATATTGTATAAGAGATATCAGTTTTGCACACGGTATCACCGGTCAAACACAGATAAAAGAAGAAGAACAGAACAGAAGCTTGAATGCACTACAGACCTGCCGGGTAAAACAGGAAAACCGTCAAAATGATAGTAGGTTTGTTAACAGGTCACTGTAGACTAAATAGGCATATGTACAACATAGACCTAGCGGAAGATGCCACATGCAGATTCAAGGCAAGGAGGCAGAAGAAACCCTAGTCCATGTGCTGTACCAATGCGAATGCCTGGCAAGGACATGGTTTCTAACGTTGGCCACAGAGAATCCCACAGCACACAGCTACATACACGAGCCGCTGTCAAGGACGTTAAGGCTCATAAAGAGGACAAAGTTAGAGGGCGCCTTCTAGGATTACTAGGGATCACAATAGACCGCGAAGGTCGAGGTAAAAAAGGTTCATAACGCCACCCCTAATTTAATCTAGCCTACTATAGTCTATTCTAGTCTAGTCGACCATTGGACTGAAACGAATTATTTCGTTTATGTCATTAGTTTACAGTGTTTCGGTGGAAAGTGTCTGGTAGGTAATCTGGTGGTTTTGAAGGAATTCGGCAGTCAAGTAAGAGAAGATTAGATTTTTGCATCTTAGCTGGAAGAAGTTAATTTAAACAGTCTTTGTAGATTAGGTTGCTTGTTGGTAATAAAATCTGCTTTTCTAAACAAAGAGTTTTTTCAAAAATTCAGCAACAGCAACATATTCGCAGAAAATATGTATGTTCTACTGTGCGTAGCTGTTTTTGGCATAGACGACAGATTAGATCTTGAGCTTTACCGAGCTTGTATACGGGTTTTTTTGGGGTCGCATAGCATTACTGTCAAAAACCCTGCCAGAAATCTAAGGTTTCCTTTGCTAACTTAAGCAATCCTGATAAAAGTGCCTTTTCCTGCTTTTATCTTGGCGTGTTCTGTCATTGGGAGACCTTTCTGTTGTTCTGTCTATTTGTACTTCTTTCAGACGGTTTCTTTACCGACTACAACAGAGATTAGGTCCAATCAGACATTTTTACTGCTGCTTTGGCAAGCTTATCTGCCTTTTCGTTCCCTCGAATCCTTTGGTGGCTTGGGACCCACTGAAGAGTAACGTGGTTATCGTGTCCCTTAAATTGCATATACAATCATGCAACATACCAGACTCGTATGTGGTTACGCCGCATAACTTTATACCAGAAATCTCCGCTTGCAATATGATCCCATAATAATAGAGCCCATAAATACATCGAGGTGGTAGTTTGGTCCACTGACTCCAATGCCTGTTCCCACTCCATGTGCGATCGCCAAACGCATTACTACCAACTACATATATTGGTTGTCTTATAACATGGGATCTTTTATAGGCAACATTGTCAGGTTCTTTCATCATTTTTAAAGTTCTTTTATCAGAATCATATTTGTGTTGGACTATTTATAACTGTCACCTAACGAGCTTTCTTACATGTTTTTTTAAACCATTCCCAATCGCATTGTCCGCTGGTATTTTTTTCCTAACAATGACTAAACTGGTGCACGTCTTTTTTCACAAAGTCAACGATACAACGTCAAAATGAAATTTTATACAAAGTGTCCAGAGAAAAGAACTAAAAAGCGTGGAATTCATGTTGATTGAATGAATGGAAGGTGCATGCAGTACTAATGAGATGCTGAAAGTCTCAAACTCGTGCTTACGATGTGAAAGCGTTTTAACAAAAGGCAGTTCTTACACGGGGAAGAACGTTTCCTGAAGTGGGCTAAAGACTTTGAAGAAATATCGTTATCAACGATAAAGAAGCATTGGAAGCCAAACATAAATGCATACACTATACATATCTAGAAAACATGGAGCACCTAGTGCAAGTCCTTGGTGCTGTTGCCAGATGTCTATATCGCTCAGAATTTCCAGACACAGAATGGTTAAGCTGAATTTACCCAATGGTCTATACTATTAGCCTTACAATATCCAAGTTGTTTAGGGTCTTTAGGAAACATATATGAATCTAATGCTTCTGTGGAAAAATGTACAATAAACAGCAGTAAACAATTTACGAATCATATATGACGCCTGTCACCATTTAGGAGGTTATGTTAACAAGTAGATTTTTTGATCAAGCTATAGTCATGTTGGTCGTAGGCATCAACTATTCTACAAAACGAACTGTCTAGTACGCGATATCTTCCTAAGATATGATAAATCTTTACGTTTTTGGAAATCATCAATTCAATTTCCTTCAATTTCCAAATAACTTATCTTATTTTCGTGATATTTTTTCCACTTCTAGGTTAATTACAACACTCTAATTCGAATAAAGATCACATGGATATAATTTCCAATGTGGTACCTATCCAGTAACAAAAATTGGGGTTCAAAATTGTCTGAAAAACTGCAGTATTCTTTATTCGAATGAGAATGTTGTAATTGACCTAGAAGTGGAAAAAATATCAGGAAAATAAGATAACTACAAAAAGGTAATAAAAATACATACATACATATACTTTCCAAATACCGTGATCTTGCATGGCCTCTCCTGTCCTTCACGGATTTGACAGCCGCCACATACTTTTCTTCATTTTGAAAATCCCCAAATATTGTGCACAAAATATAGAGTTAGACAAGAGGCTTAGAGATGTACATTTTTTTTGTTTCAGTTCAATGTCTGGAGGTTTGAGCAGCAGTTGCTTGCAGCAACGTGATCCCGGTGGATATCCTTACATGTTCCATGATCCTCTTCATTCATTAAGTTCATCGTACAACTCAAGAGCAGCTGCGGCGGCCTGCAATCCTGCTGTTGCACATGCTCAACCAACTACGCATCCTTCTTACGCTGCTTCGGGTACACCTACTACGGCTCCACCATCCACAGGTACAGGTATGTTTTAATTATTTGTGACAAAAAAAATGGGAAAATCCTCAAATTAAAACTAAATAAATAAGATTTCCCAAACAAACTTTAAAGACGACCAAATGACAGATTCAGCGTTATGGTTTTATTTTTAGAGCAACCCTTGTATATATTATACGAAGATCAAGGAACCCGCACACGGAGTGTTCCTCCCTCGGTAGTAAATTTCATTGTCCGTGATCAGTTTAAAGTGTCGGCGGAGGGTGGTTTTCCAATTCTCGGCTCGCCGAGCGTTCAATAATGTGCGAACTAAAGCGAGGGTGGGGATACCGTTGTTCTGGTTACAAGGTTCGTTTGGTGCCGCTCTCCTGGGAGCCCACTTAACCTCAGACTTCATGTACCGTCAGAACAAATGCATTAAATAGTTTTACCAAACTTCCGTTAACGTTATACTGCTCGGCTGCTTACTTTGATCGTTCATATAGCGCTAAATCATCTCTGTTTTTGCCCTTTTAAGTGGTAACAAATTATAAACCGTTTTAATTGTTCTATCTCCTTTATTTTTTCGAGTATTTAATTGTTTCGAACGGAATTTTTGTTTTAATCTGTTGATTCTGTTCTTATGTTAAGAATGCATCAGTCGTTGTAATTCAGGAACCTTAGAGGATATTAATTAGTAATTAGATTTTTCACAAAATAACTTAATCCGCAACGCAAATTGGCTTCCTGGGGGGCATTTTCATTCGGTTGCGTGGACTACATTTGAAAGATGCATTAGCAGTGCTCGATTGCATTTCGACAGATTATAGTTCAAAACTTCAGCAATATTTTTGTTTTGAAAAAAGAATTTCTTGTCGTTAGTGTGGAGGTTGGTATTGTCAACGAAGACGTAACCATAAAATGCCTCTTAAATACGTATAAATGACGTTATCTGTATGTAGTTTGTAAACGACATTTGCTGGCCGTCAAAAGTTGTCACCATGTTTTGTTACTTCATAAGTCTTTTATAACGTTGTGTTCGTCATAAAAATTATTGAAATAAAACGTGAGTTTGACGCAACTGTGGAGTTTGTTATTGTTAACGAAGAACGTAACCCTAAAATACCACTTAAATTTCTTCTCTTTAAGAGATCGTTTTGCTCCGCAGTTATTTATCCGCGAACATCTAATAATTTTCAACGACTATACTTCTCTTATGTTGCTGATACTTTTTTCCACTTCTAGGTCAATTATAACACTTTTAATTCGATTAAAGATCAATTTATTCCAGAGCCTTTACAAATTTATTAGGTTTTCGTTACACAACTTGTTTTGCGTGTGTGTATTTTGTCAAAAAATGAATCCATGTTGGCTGGAAAACTTTGCTTAAATTCTATCTATTTTCAATACAACGACAAAATATACAAACAAATTTTTGGAACTGGAATGGGTTCTCCATTATCTGCTGTAATAGCAAATTTAGTAATGGAGGACGTTGTGAGCAAGATTCATTATATAAACTTAATTGTCATGTTGAATTTTACAAGCGGTAGGTAGATGATTGCATATACTGCACACCGTTAGGTAAAATTGATTATGTTCTATACGCATTCAATTCCTATCATTATAGATTAAAATTTACTGTTGAAAAAGAAAATCAAAATTCTTTTTTAAATGTTAAGATAATACATGATAACACAAACATAAATACAAATTGGTACATATAAAAGACAGTAGTCGCAACAGGTAGTTAAACTACTTTTCAAACACTTCGGTAAATTAAAAAAAGCGTAATTAATAATTAAATTAGCACATCCTGATTTTAGGAAAGAGAATTTAGAAAAGCTAATTTTACAAAAAAAAAAAATAAATAAAATAGTTATCCCAAAGAATTTTATAAAAAATTAATAAAACGCGAATACATAAAATATACAACACAGGCACTAAACAAAACAGTAAAATATATCACACAATTCCAAACATCAAAGACTTAAGTGACAAAATTAAATACGATTTAAAAAATCAGGTACAAACATTACATAGACACCGAACAATAACAGACAGCCATTTACAAATGACCAAGATAAAAAAGATAATCAAAGTAATGTCGTGTAAATTAGAATGCAAAGACTGTGATAAATGTTACGTAGGTCAGACTAGACAATACTTTAAAAAACGACTTTATAATCATCAATACACTGTAACATATAACATAACCCCAGAAACTGCTTTGGATAAGCATTCTAAAGAGTTACGACATAACTTTTATTTTAAAAATGTTAAGATTTTAAAAAAAGAAAATAGTAATAAAAAGAGATTAATATATGAAATGATATACATTAAAAAAGAAAATAAGCCGTCAATTTTAGAACAGATATTGAAAATTTAAGTATGATTTATAGTAATTTAATCACCTAATCACGAGTGAACTTTATCAAATTAAGCTCTTGACTAGGTTTTTTGCCATGTTTTTCCCTAGTCCTTGAACGGAATTGTTAGAGATTGATAAAAAATACAGTGATAATAGGATTTTTATTAGTATAAAGTTACATTTAAAAAATATCTTAATTTGTCCACGATCTTACAAACATAATCCTATATATCACTGAATTTCCTTGTCTGTAGATAATGATAGATGTTGATAGGCAGGGCTAATTGTTTATTAATTGACACGAATTAAATGTCAATTTTATTCCACTGAAGAAGTTATATAACGAAAACCTAATAAATTTGTAAAGGTACTGGAATAAATTGATCTTTAATCGAATTAAAAGTGTTATAATTGACCTAGAAGTGAAAAAAGTATCAGCAACACAAGATATGTAAGTACACGTCACGACAAGTTTAATTGATTCCGAAATTTACTTTATTATTGAATTGAGAAACAAATACTTGAAACACATTCATCCTTACGTTAAAATAAAACATCTAATATACATATCATTACTTTCTGACATAGTCTTGTAATTCCACCATCAGTTAGATGGTCATAGATAAAGATTACAATGACCAGATAATGACGTGATAGTGTTGTCACCTGGTATGGGTTGCGTCATATTGGGGTTCTACTTTCAACATTTTTCAAAACAAAAGCTTATTGAATGAACTTGGTGATAGAAAACCATCCATCCCGTAACGCATATTGGATGAGTTTGAACACAAAAAATTAGCTAATCGAGGTACAATTGTTCATCTTTTGTTTGTTTTTGCCAACTTCTATATTTTAGTGCAAGTAAAATTTATGAAGTGTCTGATGAAAAAATGCTTATTATAGTAATTGTAACATATCTCGAATCAGTGTACGCAATAAGCCACGTTTTAAAAAGATTAATTACAAAACAAGTATTATTTTCAGGGGTAATATCAGCCGGAGTGTCAGTTCCAGTACAAATACCCAGCCAAACTCCGGATTTGTCCTCGAATCTCGCATCGAATTACTGGCCGCGGATTCAGTGATCTCAACTTTTCGGGTTTCCTCCACCGAGTTTACTCGTCCACCAGGATAACCCAGTGCTCCACGAAACGCTAACACCACCATCCGCGGCAGCATCAAACCCAGATCAGGAATCTTCCTAAAGAGAACTATGTATAATAAACGTGCATATTGCTACACAACACGACCGTAAGTCGCCATCTAGCGGAATCCACCCAAGTATCGTATATGTTCGTTACCGCGAATTGCAGGGTACTTTCACTCTACCGTATATTATTAAAGATTTGTAAATATGTGTAAATAGCGCCAAATTTAAATAATAATGACAAAAAATAAGATGAAATTAGCCGTGTTTTGTGTAGATTCAATAATAATAATAATGAATTAATTACAAGTATGATATTAGTAATAAGACCCCATTTTAAGGAGTTGAAACCGTTAAATTTAAATACTTCATAGTAAACTGAAAAACGTGTTAAATTTTGCAATAATGAATTAATTCGGAAAAAAAATGAAATAGCAATAATTTTTAAATTAATGTATTTATTCCCAGATTTAAGACAAAATAGATGTTAAAATAAAGTACATATTTTCTGTAAAATTTATCTTTCCCATTAAAGTTGAAAGTTTTTTCTAGATAACCCAATTTAGTTCCTAAAAGCATAATTGAAACCAGTTTTTTCAAAAGGGAATTATAGGATTTAGATACATTAAAAAACAACAAAATAAAAAGTATTATATGTCGTATATGAATTTTATTGTTGCTGTGATTAAGTTAATACTTATTATTATATAAAACTTGTAGTAAAGAACTAGTATTGCTGTCTTTAGTGTGTATATGATTATTAGTACACTTGTGGAATAATAAAATAAGTATATTCAACATGTTTTATTTCTTTTATTTAATCCTTACATTATAATAGATGAGATATACTTACAACGGTAGTCTAATATTATAATTCTACATATAAGATATGCATTAGTTTATAGAATAACAGATCGATAAAAAAAGAACGAAAAAGGTATGCTAAACACTATTATTATAAATACGTATTGAGGACTGGTTGTTTCCCCTTAATTTAAGCATTACTAGTACCTAATAGTGGAGTATGCTCGGTGATAGCAACAAGTCTAGGACTGGCTGGCGGTGGAGGGAATGGTGCCCTTCCCCTATTTTGCTTGCATTGGACGTAAACACCGATTATAGTCACTAGAATCCAGCTAATAAGAAATACTTGGTCTGTAACATTAAGCAACATAGTCATAAATAGGTAAGTATCCTATAGATATGTATATGTATTATTTTAATAAAATTCATAATCATTGTGTTTATATTACTACGTCAATTAAGTTACGTTATTCATCGGTTTCGATTCATCTGCTTTTAGGTCAAATTAAACTCCATTGGATTAAAGATCATTTATTCCCATTAAGTGAAAAATATCTGGAAATGAAATAAATTGATTTCTAATCTAATAGAGTTTAATTTGACCTAAAATATGAAAAAAAGTTCTGCCAATATTTGTAGGCAAATATTTTATTTCAGGCACAAGTGTAAACGTTTTTTCTGAAAATGTTATAAAATCAAAAAATCCCTTAAGTAGTATTAGTGGTATTTTTCCGATACCCCCTTCACCGGTTACGGAAGAAATACAAAAGAAATTATGAAGTTTTAGGCGTTCTTGAGTTGAGTTTTGCCGAATAATGCGTATTTGTTAACATGTGATTTTTATTTCTAGTTCTACTTTAGTTACTATTTCCAGCGAAAGATATTTATCCGCTGTTTTCAGGAAATAAATAGCTATCATTTATCCCAAATAATTTTTACCGAATATTTTAGGCGACCGATTTAACTGACCTTTTCCGAGTATTAGTATTTGTCGAATGAATTTTACTACCGACTACTTTTTATCTCCTACTTTTATAAATGATTTTTACCAAATAATTTTTAAACTAAAACATATCAAAATATATTTTTTTTAATAAGTTTACGTTACTATTAACGCAGGATTTGTTTACCAACTGTTTTTTAACAACTTATTTCGGCTACGGTCTATTACAATTGATTGATTACCGAGTATTTAAAGGGCAGCAGCAAACATAATTTTTGCCGAATGAATTGTTGATCGGCTAGTTTGCTGCCGAATGAATTTTTGACCGACTAGTTTTTTCTCGAATGAATTTTTGAGCGACTAGTTTTTTACGGATAAATGTTTGACCGACTAGTTTTGCCGAATGATTTTACTTCATCATTTTAAAGAAATTATTTCGATTTGTTATAACAGATTGTTTACTGACTATTTTCAGGGAAAACCGAAGTTATTTTGCTGAATGAATTTTTTACCGAATGAATTTTTGATCAACTAGTTTCTGCCGAATGAATTTCTTACCGACTATTTTTTGCCAAATTAATTTTTGGTCGACTAGTTTTTGCCGAATCAATTTTTGTCTGACTAGTATTTTAACGAATGAATTTTTGACCGACTAGTGTTTTGCCGGATTAATTTTTGACCAACACGATTTTTTAATAAATGACTATTTTATCACAACTGAACAAATTATTTCCACTACTATTCATTTATTATAAGTGATTGTTAACCGACTATTGTTAGGAAGTACCATGTATTTTTTTGCCGAATTAATTTTTGACCGACTAGTATTTTGTCGAATAAATTTTCTATCGACTAGTGTTTGCCGGATAAATTTTTGACCGACTATAGTTTCCTGCACAATAAATTTTTGGCCGACTAGTACTTTGCCCAATGAATTTCTGACTGACTAGTTTTATGCCGAATCAATTTTTGACCAACTGGTGTTCTGCCAAATGACTACCTTATCATCACTTTTAACAAATTATTTCAACGACTGTATATTATAAGTAATTGTTTACCGACTATTTTCAGGAGTACCAAATATTACTGTGGCAGAATTAATTTTTGACCGACTAATTTCCTGCCAAATGAATTTTTGACCGACTAGAATTTTGCCGAATCAATTTGT